>ML284679.1:0-28514 GCA_005239495.1 Nicotiana undulata
CATTTATGGAAAGCAAATAGACATGGAGCATCAGTATATAAGGATAACGATCTCCCTACAAGGTCCAAGTAACAATATTTAACAAAAATCACAATTTTCTTTCTCACAGAACAATTTAATTGGTAAGAATAATAATAAGACTCTCAATCAAGCACATAGCATATAACATGCCGAGGCGTACGGCCGAAGCGACGCAGAAATGTAAATGTTCACTGCCGAGGGTCGAGCGGCACGAACCATAGATGCATCTATTACCCCGCTCACGAATTATACATGCGACACGGGTGCTCGTAGACATACACAGAATTATCAGGAAATTCAGGAATTTATCATGGATTATTCTTAAATTCAGGGATTTAAACACTTAAACTTACACATAGCTTCCGAAATTCTCATGTTAATTTCAAGGGTAATAAGCAACCGGGAACACAAGTAAGGATACAGGTAAGGCACATAGAGGCATGCTTGTGAAGTCCTAAATTCTACCCGACACAACAGAGTAGTAGCTATGCACGGACTCTCGTCACTTTGTGCGTACGTAGCCCCCGCAAATAAGGACGAACTCAATCGTTTACATTTACCTATGGGGACAATTCCCTCTTACAAGGTTGGAAAGGAGACTCACCTCGCGTACAATCAACTTCCCGGCAAGAACGTGCCCGAAACTCCAAACTTACACCCGAGGACTCAAAACTAGTCAAACGATATATCAATACGTCAATGCATGCTCAAGGTATGGAAATTCTCCTACTTATTTAGTAAATTCACTATTCTTGAAGAAATTCCAAGATACGCCCCCGGGTCCACATGCTCAGATTCCGGAAATTTTCGAAGATAACACTCACCCATAGCCTAAGGATCATTAATATGTAAATTTTATATGATTTCATGGTAGAAAAGTGGTGAAATTCCCTAAATTTCATCAACCCTAGGTTTTAACTCTAACCCCTTTGATTTCCACTATTTAAATGTTAATCTACCTAAGTTTTGGTGTAATAATCTAACATCTAAATGGAATTTACTTACCTCATAGTAGCTAGGTTGTGGAGAGTTCTTCCCAAGTTCTCAAGTCTTCAATGGTGGTGAAAAATGGAAAAAATGAAGGAAATCTCGTGTTTAAGTGAAAGTGCACTGCCTGGCGTACAGGGGTTCCGCACCAGCGGCTCGAGGACCGCACCTGCGGTCTCGTGCCTGCGAGCTGGGGCTTGCACCTGCGGAGTTGGACGGGAAAGGCTGGGCCCGCACCTGCGGAGCTGGAGACCGCACCTGTGGAATTCCCGCACCTGCGAGGCTTGGACCGCAGGAGCGGTCCCACACCTGCGGCTGGGAAACCGCACCTGCGGAGCTGGAGACCGCACCTATGGAATTCCTGCACCTACGAGGCTTGGACCGCAGGAGCGGTCCCGCACCTGCGGTCACACCAGATCAGGTGCACCAGCTGCATTTTCAGCTGGTTTTTTTTGCCTCGTGTGGTGTCCGGGAGGCACCTGGGCCCATCCGAGCCTCCGTCCAATTATACCAACAAGTCCTAAATCATAATACGGACTCGCTCGAGCCTTCGGAACACCCGAAACAACGCTAAATCTCAAAATCACCCCTCAAAACCCCTAGGATCAAACTTAAGAATTTCTAAGTTTTTGAATTCGGTTTCAATGCGCCGAACCGACCTATACTACTCGGAATGACACCAAATTTTGTAGGCAAGTCATGAATGACATAACGGAACTCCTCACGGTCTCGGAATTCCATTGGGACTTCGATAACATAAAATACGTTCCAAACCAAATTTCAAACTTAAGGAAACTCTATTTCGCTATCTGGTGTCGAAACGCTCCCGGGTCATCCAAAACCCATTCCGGACATACGTGCAAGTCTGAAATGATCATACAAAGCTACTGGAATTGTCGAAACTCGATTCCGAGGTTGTTTACTCAAAATGTTGATCGAAGTCAAACTTGGCTTTAAAATCCAACCTTAAGGAACCAAGTGTTCCTTTACTATTCCAAACACTTCTAAATCCCGAACCACCCGTACCCGCAAGTCACAATTCATGATAAGCCGCTACATAAAGTCTTATTTAAGGGAACAGGGTCCGAATACGCAAAACGACCGGTCGGGTCGTTACAATAAATCATTTTGCTAAACCAATTGTGATGTAAACCAACTTATCAAGATGAATTGTCTTGAATAGAAAATCTAGAAATTATGCTCTAAATTAAATTATTGAGAAAGTTACCTCACAAACATCAGGTTGCAGGCTAATAATAATCGCACATGTAACCATCTCATAGATGCATCTTATGTGGTATACATGGCAGGTGAATGGGCCCATATTCACATTTTCTATTTCCAGCATTCATGGGATTCAATCCCAATTTCAGTTGGTCTATTGATTAATGAGAACAAGCAATATAAGAGAATTCGTAAAGAAATTTCTTGTTCTTTAGTATTTACCCATGTGAATTCTCTTTCATTTTTGCACATCACACTTAAATTAAGATTGCTCAATAGTTCATGCTTAATAAAATTGTCTGAATTTGTAAACTTCAGGTTTACATCATGACACGTGCAATTGTGAATAAACTCCAAGTTTATTATGATATGAGTTTTTATATCAATAAACATCCACTTTATTGTGGTATTCTTTTATTTGTGTAGTACAAACTGGAGAATAAAGCGGGTAACTTTTCACATACATATTACCCCGCTACAAGTTGTTGTAATAGAAGAGATTAAATCTTTGCTTTATTTATAGTCTTAGTATAACCAATTGCTTTCGCAAACACTTTAGAAACTCAATAAGTTTCTTTGAGACTTATTACAACATAATAAATTGACATGATAATCAATTGTATTCCTCCAAAATTGTAATAACTAGCTCTTTCAGAGCTCTCAATTAATTTGGTACTACCAAATATTCGTCAACATCCATGTGGTGAATATCACTTTCAAGGAGAAAGTTATAAATTATGGTCATTGTCAAAATTATATGCAAGATCATTTTCTTGAATTACTGTTATCCTTTAGTAATCACATTGCCAAAATATTTTGGCGTACAATAGGTACATGACCAATGACCATTCATGCCATAATAATGATATTATTTTCTTATATCATCTCAAACCTCCTTTTAGAGGTGAGTGTGGTATATTCACTACCACTAGCACATTCATATTCTTCCAAGAATGAATATGTATTCGTAAATCATATGTTGTCACATTCTCATCATGAATGGACCATAATCATCTGTATGTGCTTTACAAAATCTCATGTCAAATCGATGACAAATATTAATTTCAAAGAGTGAAAGATTATTTTGAGAATTCTTATTATTCTCATTATCACAAATATGACGATTATAATTTCGTCTATTGACACGTCCACATTTATTGATACCTTCATGGTAATAATTTGTCTTCTTTAAGACTTATCACATATTGGTATCACATTCTCTTAAGGGGAATGAGAATGAAGCAAATTCAATGGGACGGGTTTCCACTTCTTTGCTCACAGTCATACATGAATTTGATCATGGCAAGGCATAGAAATTTTACCACTTCGAGTAGTTATAATTTCTTGCAAACTCTATAAGAGTTATAATCAAAGTTTATTGTCATTTCTTGCATTTAAAATCAAATTATAGAATTTCAAGAATTTAAAATAGAAAAATAAAGTAAAATACTTACCTTAAATAAAGAATTTAATCTAGAAGGAAGTTCATGGAACAATTGACAATCATTATGCTCAATCCCAAAGCTTTCACTCAATTGGTTAGAGTCTCGTGCTGATAATGTGTTATGTAACAATAAAAGAATAAGAACAATATTGCAGAGAAAGGGAGAGAGGAAATTCAGATTGAATTTTGGGATTTATTTACCATGGGGTAAGACCTCTCTATTTATAGGAAAAGAGTGACTTATCCACCAAGTAACAAACCCTAGAATATCTCCAGAATATAGACATTCACCTTAAATAGAATTCTATTTATAACACAAAATTATAGGGTTCTTTCTCTCAAAGAATCACATACAAAAATCACCTTCTATATTTTCAAGTGTGATTAGCAACACTAGATACAAGATGGAAAGGAAATTCATGGATGAAGTAGCAAATAAGGTGATAAAATTGTGATGACCCTAAAGGTCATCCCGTGTATTTCTAGTTAATTCTGTGTTCCGAGGTCATGAAAACCTCCTTCTATCTCACCTCGATTTGCGTGCGTAGCCCAAGCGTGTAGCTGGGAAGTCTTTATGTGAAAAACTGAAGAAACTTATAATTTTGTGTTGTAATTTGAATTTAGTTGACTTTGGTCAATATTTTTGGTAAAGGGACCCATGATTTGACGGTCCCGGAGGGTCCGTACGAAAATATGGGACTTGGGCGTATGCCCGGAATCGAATTCCGAGGCCCCAAGCCCGAGAAATGAATTTTTGAAAGAAATTATTTTCTCAAAATATAAGAGGTTTTTGAAAATGTAATCATATGTGAATTCTATGGTATCAGGCCCGTATTATGGTTTCGGATCCCGGTACAGGTTCGATATAATAATTATGTCATATATGTGAAGTTTGGTAAGAAACAGAGGTTGTTTGACGTAATTCGGACTCACGGTTGTAAAATTTAATACTTCGAAAGTTTTGGAAGTTTTCATTGATTTTTGGGGTTAAATTCGTTGTTTATGATATTATTTTGGTGATTCGATTGCACGAATAAGTCTGTAGGATATTTTTGAGGTTGTGTACATAATTGGTTTGGATCCCCGAGGGCTCGGGTGTGTTTCGGATAGGCGTCGGGGTGTTTTTGAACATAGAAATCTGGTGTTGCACAATTTTCTAGTGTCTGGTGTTTTGTACTATGCGAACGTGTAGGTTTGCCGTGAACTCATAACACAGGTTGGGAGGGGGTAGGCTTTCCTCTATGCAAACGCATCCCTCAGGGTGCGAACGCGGAGCTATAGGGGGATGACTCTATGCGAACGCACCACTGGGTCGCGAACGCACAGAGTCTGAGAGGTCTGGGGGCTGGGTAGTGTTAAGATTATGCGAACGCATCCATTTGGACGCGATTGCGAAGGGTTAGGGTAGGGTAGTCTGTGCGAACGCGGAGCACGTGCCGCGAACGCATAGAGTAAAATTCGCCCAGTTATAATGTTTTTCTAAAAATAGAACACTTACGGGATTATACACAATTTTCACAACTCCTTCTTCTCCACACCATCTTAGGTGATTTTTGGAAGAAAACTTCACCACAACTTCGTAGGTAAGTAATCNATTCACAACTTCTTCTTCTCCACACCATCGTAGGAGATTTTTGGAAGACAACTTCACCATAACCTCATAGGTATGTAACCTTAGATTTCTAGGCCTAAAACATGAGATTAAAGGTAGAAAATTAGGGATTTGGGTAGTGTAACGACCTGACCGTTCATTTCGGGAATTTAAGCTCCGTTCGATGGCGTAAGGTCTTGGAAAGCTTCACATTGTGTATATCGACCTGTGTGTGGGGTTAGATTTACCGGATAATCCGGAGTCGAATTGGAAGAAACATTTCAGTTTTAGAAGCTTAAGAGAAGAAAGTTGACCGGAGGTTTGACTTTTGTGTAAACGGCCTCGGAACGAGTTTTGATTAATGCCAACAGTTTCATATGATGACTTTGGACTTAGGCGCATGTCCGGAATTGGTTTTGGAAGTCCGTAGAGTGATTTGAGGTAATTTGGCGAAAGTTAGAAATTCGGCGATTTCGGGCGATAGGTGAAATTTTGATATCGGGCTCGGAATGGAATTTCGAAAGTGGTTGTAGGTCCGTTGTGTTATTTGGGACTTTTTTGCAAAATTTCACGTCATTCCGGGTTGAATTAATAGGTTTCAGCGTGAGTCTTGATAATTGAAATTTTGAAAATTCCTAAGTTTGATTTTTGGTTTGATCCGTCGTTTTAGTGTTATTTTATGTGTTTTGAAACCTCGAGCGTGTATGTGTTAGGTTATATGACTTGTGTGTGTTGTTGGACGGGATTCTGAGGGACCTCGGGTGTGTTTCATATGGGTTTCGGGTTCATTTTCCCTATTTTTGAACCGTTGAACCTGTCATCTGGTTTTCTTCTATGTGATCGCACATGAGGAGTCGCGATCGCATAGTACTATACTGACCCCCCCCCTCAACTTTCCTTCTATGTGATCGCATAGAGGTAATCTCGATGGCATAGTGTTACCTTGGGCCCCGGTTTCTCTTCCTTCTTGCGATCGCACAGCTTCATCCGCGATCGCGGAAGCCTACATCCCCCTTATACGCGTTCGCATTCTCACTATCGCGAACATACAGTGCAAATTGGCCAGCAACATTTTTTTATTATACGATCGCATCCTTGTGTCCGCGATCGCATAGAATGTTTTGGTAAGTGACATATTTTCTTCTATGCGGTCGCATTGTTTTGTCCGCGATCGGAATGCACAAAATACCTTGGCAGAATATAAGTTCTTAAAATTGGGGGTTTCACCATTTTTAACATATTTTGACTCTAGAGCTCGGTTTTGGGCGATTCTTCGAGGTCTTTTCACACAAATCAAATGGTTAAGTGTTCTTCCACTATAATTAATTATATTTCATGAATTAGTTCTTGTTTTTATAATTTAATTGGTGTTTTGGGTTGAGAAAATTGTGGGTTTTGAAAGAAAGCTTCTAAAATGAAAATTCATGATTTGAATGACCAAATGATATCGGAATTGGATAAATTTAGTATGGGTGAACTCGTATCGAATTAGGTAACCAGAATTTGAAACATTTGTCGGGTTCCGAGGGGCGGGCTCGGGGGTCGACTTTTGGGTCGATTTAATAATTTTGTAAAGTTTGAAACTTTATTATTCGGAATCATTCCTTATACGTGTTGTGTGTATTTTGAAGTTGTTTTAGTTGATTTTGAGTCGTCCGGAGGTCTTTTTCGCCCGAGAAGTTCACTTTTGAGTACCGGGTTGTCGTCCTTGAGGTAAGTATCTTGCCTAACCTTCTATGGGGGAACTACCTCTTAGGATTGAGTCTTCCTTGTTGATTGTAGTCCGAGTATGCGAGGTGACGAGTGTGTACTCGGACTTATTTGCAATTAGATTGGCCTGTTAGGATTCGTAGGTTCTTATATTACTTGTGTATGATTTGTAATTGTTACATTTGAATCCGTGGTTGTTAATTTCACCCCTTCCTATTTAAATTAGAATTATTTGTTTTTGGATTCCTTCGTTGGACATTTGACCTTACTTGACTTAACTGAATATTCTACTCATTTCTTCATCATGCTATATTTTCTTCCTAGCTTGCCTAATTGACTATAATTAGTGTCATCTAGCCTTATAGTTGACTAGTCGTAGTTGGAACATCTATTCGTTGGAGTCAAGCATGCCCGTGAGTCTTACATCATGATTTATATGACCATTCCCTTAAGTGCTACTTAGGTATAATTGTTAGGCATTTATGTTATTGGTATTTCCTTGATGTTGCCTATTACTGGGCCTTTGTTTAAGACTTTAAGTTGAGTTTATTCTGTGAAGTTAGCTGTTTAGTTGAGATTGGTTATAGTTGTTTCCCTTGCCGGGATCGTGTGGTTTCTCTTATTATTTTGTTGTTGATGATGTTGTTTGCCTTGTTGACTCCCTTGCCGGGAGGTTATGGTTTCTATTACTGTTTATGATGTTAACAATATTGTTTGTATTGTTGACTCCCTTGCCGGGAGGTTATGGTTTCTATTACTGTTTATGATGTTAACAATATTGTTTGTATTGTTGACTCCCTTGCCGGGATGTTGTGATATATGGTTCATATTGTTGATGTTCCTTGCCAAATTGTTTTTCTTGATATTGTTTGTGTGAGGAAAAGTGTAAAGCACGAAGGATGATGCCGTGTATTTATCTGTTGCATTGTGAGGAAGAGTGTAAAGCACGAAGGGTGATGTCGTGTATTTATTTGTTGCATTGTGAGGAAGAGTGTAAAGCACGAAGGGTGATGTCGTGTATTTATTTGTTGCATTGTGAGGAAGAGTGTAAAACACGAAGGTTGATGCCGTGTCATGATTTAATATTCCAAAGCACGAAGGATGATGCCGTGTCATTTTACTTATTCATTGCATTGTGAGGATGAGAGTAAAAGCACGAAGGGTGATGTCGTGTATTTATTTACTTGTTTTGGTGAGGATGAAAGTAAAATCGCGAAGGGTGATGCCATGCACTTATCTCTGCATTATTGATTCCATTGTTCTGTTTGATAATTACTGCACTTATTTTGGTGAGGATGAGAGTAAAAGCACGAAGGGTGATGCCGTGCGCTTATCTTTGTATTTTATTCCGTTGTTCTAAATTCGGATATTCCTACCGATCTCTTACTGCATTTATTGGCAAATTTGATATTCCTCCTGTATTGCATGGTAATTTCTGAGTTATGGACTGAGTTCCGGTAGATAAATCTTGAGGAGATTTTGATCAAGGGATTTTATTGAAAGGTATTATTGAAAAAGCAATGGTTTCGAAATGATTATATTTGAATGGCATTTTACATCGAAGGTATATTTGAAAAGCACTAGTCTTGCCTAAAATGATATTTGGAAGTCATTTATTGGGAAAGCATCTTTGGGAAGTTTCGTATTTTGAAAGAAACTATGTTTTACGTAATTCTCTCTATTAAATATACTTATATCTACTTTTGGAGAAAGTATGTTTTCAAAGGAAACTCTTCCATACTAAAATGATTGTATTTGCAAAAGATTTTCATATGAATTGTTGTTTAAATATTTCCACCAGTTTATGGATTTTAATGGCTAAGGCCCGATGTGAACAAACCGACGTAGAGTTGAGTTATTGGTGTTCTCTATTGTATTGTGTTTCCTTTCGGTTTGGCTTGTTTTGATGTCCATCTTTCTGTGTATTTTTGTGTTGTTTCGCGATTGATTTCTGTAATATCCTTCCGCTTTATATTGTCATTATTGTAAATTATTCAGTGAAGTCTTAGATAGATGTAACGTTCAGTCCTTTCTATATTCATGTTATCTATTTTGTAGACCAGTGGTGTCTTGACTAGTCCTCGTCACTACTCCAGCGAGGTTAGTCTTGATACTTACTGGGCACCGCTGTGGTGTGCTCATACTACACTTCTGTTCATTTGTGTTTGCACAGATCTAGGTTTGGTTGTTAGTAGTTGCGCGGATGATTGCTGAGGAGACTCAAGGTAGCCTGTTGCTGCGTTCGCAGGCTTCGGAGTCACCTTCCCATTTATTTCAATTGTACTTACTTATTTCTAGACAGTTGTATTTAGAGTTGGTAGAAGGATTTTGTAGAGCTTATGACTTGTACCGTACCGGGTTTTGGAAAAAAAAAAGTAGACTCAGTCAAGATTTCTATTATCGAGATTTTTAAAGTTCTTTTATTATTGTTATTGTGGTTAAATGTTAGGCTTACCTAGTCCCTAAAACTAAGTGCCATCACGGTACCCAACAGAGGGAAATTTGGGTCGTGACAAGTTGGTATCAAAGCTCTAGGTGCATAGGTGCTACGAGTCATAAACGAGTTTAGTAGGATCAGTACGAAGACGTATGTACTTATCTTCGAGAGGCTACGGAACTATTAGGACAATTTCACTTCCTTCATTCCTATCGTGCGAGTTCATTGATCTTGAAGTTTGAAATTATCGTTCCATTCTCTCACCGATGGTGAGGACACGAACGGTGGTTCCTGATGATGTTACCCCGAAGCAAGTGTCGCAAGGGTCAGAGACAGAGGCCAACAAGGAGCACGTGTCGCAGTTAAGATGCCTTCTAGAGCAGCCATTGAGGAGTCGCCAGTAGTTCTAGTTGGGAGACAGGTACTGGGGAAGCCTGTTGCTACCCCGGACTTCAGGAGGCCTGGGCATAGTTTTGGAGAATAATTGGTACATTGACTCAGGCGAGATTGATTCTAGTTCACCAGCTATTACACGGATCAGGGGAGGAGTTCAGACTCCCACCGTCTACACTCCAGTTATCATGGCATCACGACATGTGGTTTCAGTTCAGCCCGTGGTTAGGGCAGTATCATCGGAGGAAGAATACCTTGGACTTGAGAGGTACAGGAAGTACCACCCTTGTATCTTTCAGTGGATTGGCGGCCGAGGGTGCCCTGGGTTTTCTGGATGAGTGTCACTATATTCTTCGTACTTCGGGTGTTGTGGAGACGAACGGGATTGCTTTTGCCATGTCTCAGGTTCGGAGAAGTGGGTTGATCAGTGGTGGCGCCATATGAGTTGGGGTAACCTGTCCGAGTTAGCTTCACTAGCATGAATTCAGTTTCCGAAAATGTTTTGAGGGAGGTTGCACCTCAGTTCCTTCGGGATGTACGGCGCGTGGAGTTTGAGCAGTTGTGTCAGGGCGCTATGTCACTATTGGAGTATGCCGTTAGATTCAGTGAGTTGGCCAGACATGCACTTCGATTGGTTGTTTTAGTTAGGAGATGAGTCCGTAGAGTCATTTGGGAGATTCAGGCATGATATTCGGTTCAGCGGGACTCGAGAGTTAGAGTGGGATGCCTCGTTTCAGCAAGTAGTAGGGATCGCTCGCCGGTTAGAGGGCGTGTTGGACCGGGAGCGAAAGGACAGATGAGATCAGGAGAGAGAGTTTTGGGAGGCGAGGAGGTCTCGTAGACTAGAGTAATCTATTGTTCCTTATTATGGAACCAAGGTACGTCACGGTAGAGGTCTTGTGGGTCAACCAGTTCAGTTGCATTACCAGCTTTGCATGGGGGGTTTTCAGGTATACATGGGTTTCAGAGGATTCGTATTGTAAGTCTTCCACAGCCACGTCAGTAGAGGGGTTGTTTTCAGCATGGAGATGTTATCCCCGGGGTGAGAGATTGCTCCAGGATTCAGGTAGGTGAGTTATGGCAGAGTATTCAGGTGAGTAGAGGGCGCCCAAGAGGAGGAGGCTGACCCGGTGAGGTGTTTCATATAGTAGGCTAGATGCCGTTGAGCCAGGTATTATATCACAAGTATGTTTTGATGTGTTTCAGAGGGGCACCAAGTGTATTTCATTATATTTCTGTTGGTCGGGGCGAGTTCCTTTATTTGCTGTTTCATTTATGAGTGAGTTCCATGTTTTTCACTCCATTTTGTGTTTGCTCCTATTTGGAGAATCTATGAGTAGTAGCCCGTGTCTATCGTTGTTTTATTCGTTCTTGATAGTGGTGAAACTAGCAGTGAGTCCTTATTGTTCTTCGTGGTAAGCTTTATCTGATTTCCTAAATATTCTGTTTACGAGTTGTGATTTGATACTCCATCGAGATGTGAATTCAGTTAGCGTTATGATTTTTATCAGCAAAGATGAACTAGTGGAGGAATTTCAATTAGTGTGATATATTTTCGGTATGTGATTCAGAGTTGAGGACGAGGTCCTCGTGATAATTGTGATTCGATATGTTTTGAAAGAAACTATGTTTTACGTAATTCTCTCTTTTAAATATACTTATATCTACTTTTGGAGAAAGTATGTTTTCAAAGAAAACTCTTCCATACTAAAATGATTGTATTTGCAAAAGATTTTCATATGAACTGCTGTTTAAAGATTTCCACCAGTTTATGGATTTTAATGGCTAAGGCCCGATGTGAACAAACCGACGTAGAGTTGAGTTGTTGGTGTTCTCTATTGTATTGTGTTTCCTTTCGGTTTGGCTTGTTTTGCTGTCCATCTTTCTGTGTATTTTTGTGTTGTTTCGTGATTTTTCTGTAATATCCTTCCGCTTTATATTGTCATTGTTGTAAATTATTCCGTGAAGTCTTAGATAGATGTAACGTTCAGTCATTTCTATATTCATGTTATCTATTTTGTAGACCAGTGGTGCCTTGACTAGTCCTCGTCACTACTCCAGCGAGGTTAGTCTTGATACTTACAGGGCACTGCTGTGGTGTGCTCATACTACACTTCTATGCATTTTTGTTTGCACAGATCCAGGTTTTGGTTGTTAGTAGCTGCGCGGATGATTGCTGAGGAGACTCAAGGTAACCTGTTGCTGCGTTCGCAGGCTTCGGAGTCACCTTCCCGTTTATTTCAACTATACTTACTTATTTCTAGACAGTTGTATTTAGAGTTGGTAGAAGGATTTTGTAGAGCTTATGACTTGTACCTTGCCGGGTTTTGGAAAAAAATGTAGACTCAGTCAAGATTTCTATTATCGAGATTGTTAAAGTTCTTTTATTATTGTTGTTGTGGTAAATGTTAGGCTTACCTAGTCCCTAAGACTAGGTGCCATCACGGTACCCAACAGAGGGAAATTTTGGTCGTGAAAGGTAGAGTTAGGGCTTTCTGATTAATTGAGAATTTGACCTCGTTTTGGGGTCGTATTTCAAAAAAATTATATATTCCGGCTCGTGGTTGAATGGGTGATCGGGTTTTGGTCTGAACCTCGTGTTTTGACCAAGCAGGCCCGGGGTCGATTTTTGGATTTTTGGGAAGAATGTTAGAAAGTTTATAATTAAGCATTGTAATTGAATTTTTTAGCATTTATTGATGTTATTGAGTCAATTATGTCTAGATACGATTGATTTGGAGTCGCGTTCAAAAGGAAAAGCGGTGCTTGAGGCTTGATTTTGATCGTGGAAGTCGAGGTAAGTGTTTGGCCTAACCTTAGCTTGAGGGAATAGGTGTTGAGTCTTATTTTCTACGTGTTTAGTCCATGTTCAACGTATAGGTGAGGTGACGAGTACCTATATGTTGTTCTAAAGCATGCTCGTGAGTCGGATATTGTGAATTAGGTGATTTTCATTGAGATTTACAGTATTATGGATTAAATTTCACTTTTGTGGTTATTCATTTGATGGAAATTCTTGGTTGTGAATACTGTTAAGTACTTGTTCGGTTGAGGAATATTTTCTTAAATTATACACTTGAGTGAGATTGGTTATAGTTGTGTCCCTTGCCGGGATGGTATTATTCCTGTTGATTGTTCCCTTGCCTTGCCGGGATGTTGGTATTTATGGTTCTTATTGTTGATTTTCTTTGCCAAACTGTTGTTTATGATATTTTAGCATGAGGGGACATTCTGTGCCATGTTTATGATATTTTAGCACGAGGGAACATTCTGTGCCATGTTTATGATATTTTAGCACGAGGGGACATTCCGTGCCATGTTTATGATATTTTAGCACGAGGGGACATTTTGTGCCGTTTCTATTTACTTATTGTGAGGATGAGAGTAAAAGCACGAAGGGTGATGCTGTGCACTTGTTTGTTCTGTGTTGTTAATTCCTATTGTTATTTTGATATTTAAATTGTTGCCTTGTTCCGTTATTTCAGTAATCTCTACCCCTTTTCCCCAGCATGTTTTCCCCAGTTTTTGTACTTAACTGTTTACTTCTTGTCGTTATTTCTTTTATATATTATTAAATTGCACAGGTGATATTATTTGTCGTGTCTTAGCCTCGTCACTACTTCGCTGAGGTTAGGCTCGGCACTTACTCAGTACATGGGGTCGGTTGTACTGATACTACACCTGCACATTTTTTGTTATGCAGATCCCGGTACAGGACCCAGTGGATATTGAGTTAGGCAGCTTCATTCAGTCCACTCAGAGACACCGAGGTAGTCCTGCAGGCGTCTGCAGGCCTTGGCGTCCCCTTCCACTTTCCTTTATTTCTATTTCTAGTACTTCAGAAAACAGATGTATTATTTCTTTCAGACTGTTATATGTACTACTTTTAGATAGTCCGTGAGCTGTGACTCCACTGTTTCTGGGATTTGGCTAGATTTTGGTGTAGTTCCGTAAAGTATTAAAATGAAACACGTTTTCATTATGATGTGTCCTTTAAATGTAACTCTTGTCAATCTGGTTATTTATCTGTTCATGATTAATAGTTAAGGAATAATGTAAACTAAATAATAACGTTGTCTTGTCTAACGGGTTCAAGTTAGACGCCATCACGGTCCTGACGGTGGGAATTTCGGGTCGTGACCAGTTGGTATCAGAGCACTAGGTTTCCTAGGTCTCACAAGTCACAGACAAGCTTGGTAGAGTCTGAGGGATCGGTACGGAGACGTCTGTACTTATCCCCCATAGGTTGCAAAGTTAGGAATAACTTCACATCTATTCATCTCTGTCGTGCGATTTGAATTCTAAATGCTAATTGAGTTTCTATTCTACTCTCTCACAGATGGAAAGAACGCGTGCTTCCTCATCTACCGATCAGCATCCCGATCCTCCAGTTGCATCTCCTACGAGGGGCCGAGGACAAGGCCGCGGCCACGCTAGAGGCCGAGGTTGGGGCAAAGCTCATCCCAAAGCAGCAGCCTCAGTGGAGGATCCTCAGGTAGAGTTTGCCGATGAGGTTCCTGCTCAAACAGTTCCGATTGGACCAGCTCAGGTCCTAGAGGGCTTCATTGCCACCCCGGTACTTCAGGACGCTCTGGTCCGCTTAGTGAGCCTTATGGAGAGCGTGGCTCAGGCCGGTCTACTTCCTATAGAACCAGCCGTCTCTCAGACAGCTGGAGTAACTCAGCTGGGTATTGTGGCACAGGCCGTTGAGGGAGCAGTTATGTCTGCTGATGCCTTATGGAGATTGGATCGGTTCACCAAGTTGTTTCCTACTACTTTCAGTGGTGCACCATCAGAGGATCCCCAGGATTACTTAGACAGTTGCTATGAGGTTCTTCGGAACATGGGGATCGTGGAGACAAATGGGGTCGATTTTGCTACTTTCCGCCTTTTTGGTCCCGCCAAGACTTGGTGGAGGGATTATTGCTTGACCACGCCAGATGGACCATCGCCTTTGTCTTGGGCTTGGTTCTCCGAGTTGTTCTTGGAGAAGTTTCTACCAGTTACCTAGAGAGAGATTCTTCGGAGGCAGTTTGAGCGTCTCCGACAGGGTTCTATGACAGTTACCCAGTATGAGACCCGGTTTATCACTTTGGCCAGGCATGCTATTATGATAATCCCCACTGATCGAGAGAGAGTGAGGAGGTTTATTGAGGGGCTAGCTCAGCCGATTAGACTTCAGATGGACAGAGAGACAAGTACTGATATTTCATTTCAGGAGGCGGCCAATGTGGCCAGGCGGATTGAGATGGTATTATCACAGGGTAGTGGTCAGGGGTCTGACAAGAGGCCTCGTCATTTTGGCTGATTCAGGGATGTCTTATCTGGAGGCAGAGATTCTTTTGGCAGAGGTCATCCTCCCAGACCATTCCAGTCAAGACTCCAGGTATCCCGCGGTGCACCACCAGCTCCTATCAGTGCACCGCCGCTTCAGAGCTTCCAGGGTGGTTATTCTGGTCGACAGGGACAGTTTTAGGGCCAGCAGTCCCAGCAGCAGAGATCTTGTTACACTTGTGGTGTTCCAGGGCACATTTCTAGGTTTTGCCCCCGAGCTTATAGTGGTTCTCAGCATCATGTTTCCCGTGCTATTATTCCTGCACCAGGTGCACCCCCACCCCCTCAGCCATCTAGGGGTGGAGGTCGAGGTGCCAGAGGTGGAGGCCAGACAGTTAGAGGTTGAGGGCAGGCTATGAGAGGTAGAGGTCAGCCCGCAGTAGGTCGACCCAGGGATGTGCAGATTGGTGGGGCTCAGCCCCGATGCTATGTTATTCCCGCCAGACCTGAGACTGAGGCCTCTGATATAGTCATTATATGTATGGTTTAAGTTTGCAACAGAGATGCTTCGGTTTTGTTTGATCCGGGGTCTACATTCTCCTACGTGTCTTCATATTTTTCTCCTTATCTGATTATCCCTCGTGATTCCCTGAGTACTCTTGTATATGTATCTACACCGGTAGGTGATTCTATTATAGTAGATCGAGTCTACCGTTCATGCATAGTGATTATTGGTGGTTTGGAGACGTGTAGATCTTCTACTCCTTGATATGGTTGATTTCGATGTTATTTTGGGTATGGATTGGTTGTCTCTGTATCATGCTATTCTGGACTGTCATGCCAAGACTATGACCTTGGTCTTACTGGGAGTGCCTCCATTGGAGTGGAGGGGGACTCCTAGTCATTCTTCCGGCAGTGTTATCTCGTATATGAAGGCTCGGCGTATGGTCGAGAAGGGATGCTTGGCCTATTTGGCCTACGTTCATGATTCTAGTGCCGAGGTTCCTCCTATGGAGTCCGTGCCCATTGTCCGTGAGTTTCCAGAGGTATTTCCTGCTGACCTGCCGGTTATGCCACCCGGCATGGATATTGACTTTTGAATTGATTTGGCTCTGGACACTCAGCCCATTTCTATCCCTCCATATCGTATGGCCCCACTAGAGCTAAAGGAGTTGAAGGATCAGTTACAGGATTTGCTTGGTAAAGGCTTTATTAGGCCTAGTGTTTCTCCTTTGGGTGCGCCAGTGTTGTTTGTTAAGAAGAAAGATGGCACAATGAGAATGTGTATTGATTACCGGCAATTGAACAAGGTTACTATCAAGAATAAGTATCCTTTGCCGAGGATTGATGATTTGTTCGACCAGCTTCAGGGTGCTACAGTGTTTCCAAAGATTGACTTGAGATCTGGCTACCATCAGTTGAGGATTAAGGCATCCGATGTCCCTAAGACAGCTTTTCGCACTCGGTATGGTCATTATGAGTTCCTTGTGATGTCATTTGGGTTAACAAATGCCCCAACTGCTTTTATGGATTTGATGAACCGAGTGTTCAAGCCCTATCTGGATTCATTCGTGATTGTTTTCATTGATGACGTTTTGATTTACTCCCGCAGTCAGGAGGAGCACGAGAAGCACCTTCGAGTCATTCTCCAGACTCTAAGGGACAATCAGTTGTATGCCAAATTTTTGAAGTGTGAGTTCTGGTTGAGTTCGGTTGTATTTCTGGGCCATGTTGTGTCGGCCGAGGGTATTCAGGTGGATCCCAAGAAGATTTTAGCGGTCAAGGATTGGCCTAGACCCACCTCAGCTACGGAGATTCGAAGTTTCTTGGGCTTAGCAGGTTACTACCGTCGATTTGTGGAGGGCTTTTCATCTATTGCAGCCTCGATGACCAAGTTGACTCAGAAGGGTGCCCAGTTCAGGTGGTCAGATGAGTGTGAGGCAAGCTTTCAGATGCTTAAGACAGCCTTGACCACGGCACCGGTGTTAGTTTTGCCCACAGGTTCAGGGTCATAAACTATGTATTGTGATGTTTCACGGGTTGGACTTGGTGCAGTGTTGATGCAGGATGTCAAGTTTATAGCATAACCTTCTCGTCAGTTGAGGGTTCATGAGAAGAACTATCCAGTTCATGATTTAGAGTTAGCAGCCATTGTCCATGCGCTGAAGATTTGGAGCCATTATTTGTATGGTGTGTCATGTGAGGTGTTCACAGATCATAAGAGTTTGCAATATATGTTCAAGCAAAAAGAATTGAATATGAGGCAGAGAAGATGGTTAGAGTTGTTGAAAGACTATGACATTACCATCTTATATCATCCGTGGAAGGCCAATGTGGTGGCCAATGCTTCGAGTCGTAAGTCAGTCAGCATGGGTAGTCTTGTTTATATTCCGGTCGGGAAGCGACCGCTTGCTTTAGATGTTCAGGCTTTAGCCAATCAGTTCTTGAGATTGGATGTTTCTGATATTGGTAGTGTTTTGGCTTATATTGTGGCTCGTTCTTCATTGTTTGATCGTATTCGGGACCGGCAGTATGATGATCGTCATTTATGTGTCCTTAGAGATACGGTTCGGCACGGAGGTGCCAAGCAGGTTACTGTTGATGATGATGGAGTCTTGAGGATGCAGGGCCGTATTTGTGTGCCTGATACCGATGTCCTTTGTGAGTTGATATTGCAGGAGGCCCATAGTTCCCGATATTCCATTTATCCGGGCGCCGCAAAGATGTACGAGGATTTTCGGAAGCATTATTGGTGGCGGAGGATGAAGAAAGATATTGTGTCATATGTAGCACGGTGCTTAAACCGTCAGCAGGTTAAGTACAAGCACCAGAGACCCGGTGGTTTAATGCAGTAGATTGAGATTCCCGAGTGGAAGTGGGAGCCTATCACCATGGATTTCATAGTTGGACTCCCACGGACTCAAAGGATGTTCGATGCGGTGTGGGTCATTGTGGATAGGCTGACCAAGTCAACACACTTCATTCCGGTATCAGTTTCGTATTCTTCGGAGAGGTTGGCAAAGATCTACATCAGAGAGATTGTTCGCCTGCATGGGGTGCCCGTGTCCATTCTTTCTGACCGAGGTACTCAGTTTACCTCCCATTTCCTGACAGTATTTCAGCGTGAGTTGGGCACACGAGTTGAGTTAAGCACAGTGTTTCATCCTCAGACGGATGGAAAGTACGAGCGTACTATTCAGGTCTTGGAGGATATGTTGCGAGCATGTGTCATTAACTTTGGAGGTTCATGGGACCAATTTCTGCCTTTAGCTGGGTTTGCCTACAACAACAGCTACCAGTCGAGCATTCAGATGGCTCCTTATGAGGCGTTGTATGGTAGGCATCGTGGGTCGCCAGTTGGGTGGTTCGAGCCGGGAGAGGCTAGGTTGTTGGGTTCAGAGTTAGTACAGGATGCCTTGGATAAGGTGAAGATCATTCAGGATAGACTCCGTACATCTCAGTCCAGGCAGAAGAGCTATGCAGACCGCAAAGTTCGTGACCTGGCATTCATGGTAGGAGACCGGGTATTGCTTCGAGTGTCGCCCATTAAGAGCGTGATGAGATTCGGAAACAAGGGCAAGTTGAGCCCTAGGTATATTGGTCCCTTTGAGATTCTTGAGAAGGTAGGAGAGGTGGCTTACAAGCTTGCTTTGCCACTGAGTTTATCAGCCGTGAATCCGGTGTTTCATGTATCTATGCTTCGGAAGTATCAGGTCGATCCCTCTCATGTGCTAGACTTTAGCAATGTCCAGTTGAACAAGGATCTGACTTATGAGGAGGAGCCGGTAGCCATATTAGCCCGGCAGGTTCGTCAGTTGAGATCGAAGAGTTATCCTTCGATCTGTGTTCAGTGGAGAGGTCAGCCTGTAGAGGCAGCTACCTGGGAGTCCGAGTCCGATATGCGGAGTCGATATCCCCATCTTTTCCCCGATTCAGGTACCTTTCTATGTCCGTTCGATGACGAACGTTTGTTTTAGAGGTGGGGATTCTGATGACCCAAAAGGTCATCCCGTGTATTTCTAGTTAATTTTGTGTTCTGAGGTCATGAAAACCTCGTTCTATCTCACCTCGATTTGCGTGCGCATCCCGGGCGTGTAGCCGGGAAGTCTTTATGTGAAAAATTGAATAAAATGATAATTTTGTGTTGAAATTTGAATTTAGTTGACTTTGGTCAATATTTTTGGTAAACGGACCCGTGATTTGACGGTCCAGGAGGGTCCGTAGGAAAATATGGGACTTGGGCATATGCCCGGAATCGAATTTGGAGGCCCAAGCCCGAGAAATAAATTTTTGAAAGAAATTATTTTCTGAAAATATAAGAGGTTTTTGAAAATGTAATTATATATGAAATCTATGGTATCGAGCCCGTAATATGGTTTCGGAGCCCGGTACAGGTTCGATATAATAATTATGTCTTATCTGTGAAGTTTGGTAAGAAACGAATGTTGTTTGGCATAATTCGGACTCACAGTTGTAAAATTTGATACTTTGAAGGCTTTGAAAGTTTTCATTGATTTTTGGGGTTAAATTCGTTGTTTATGATGTTGTTTTGGTGATTCGATTGCACGAATAAGTCCGTATGATGTTTTTGAGGTTGTGTGCATAATTGGTTTGGAGCCTCGAGGGCTCGGGTGTGTTTCGGATAGGCGTCAGGGTGTTTTTGAACTTAGAAATCTGGTGTTGCACAGTTTTCTAGTGTATGGTGTTTTGTACTATGCGAACGCGTAGGTTTGACCGCGAACGCATAGCACAATTTGGAGATGGTAAGCTTTACTCTATGTGAATGCATCCCTCAGGGTGCAAACGCGGAGCTATAGGGGGATGACCATATGCGAACGCACCACTAGGTCGCGAACGCACAGAGTCTGGGAGGTCTGGGGGGCTGGGTAGTGTTAAGCTTATGCGAACGCATCCATTTGGACGCAATCGCGAAGGGTTAGGGTAGGTTATTCTGTGCGAACGCGGAGCACGTGCCGCGAACGCATAGAGTAAAATTCGCCAGTTATAATTTTTGTCTAAAAATAGAACACTTACGGGATTATACCCAATTTTCACAACTTCTTCTTCTCCACACCATCTTAGGCGATTTTTGGAAGACAACTTCACCATAACCTCATAGGTATGTAACCTTAAACTCTTTTTATTCAAAATTTATCAATACCCATTAGATTTCTAGGCCTAAAACATGAGATTAAAGGTAGAAAATTAGGGATTTGGGTAGAGTTAGGGCTTTTTGATTAATTGGGAATTTGACCTCGTTTTGGGGTCGGATTTCAAAACAAATTATATATTCGGGCTCGTGTGTGAATGGGTGATCGGGTTTTGGTACGAACCTCGTGTTTTGACCAAGCGTGCCTGGGGTCGATTTTTGGATTTTTGGGAAGAATGTTAGAAAGTCTATAATTAAGCATTGGAATTGAATTGTTTAGCCTTTATTGATGTTATTGAGTCAATTGTGTCTAGATACGATTTATTTGGAGTTGGGTTCAAAAGGAAAAGCGGTTCTTGAGGCTTGATTTTGATCGTGGAAGTCGAGGTAAAGTGTTTGGCCTAACCTTAGCTTGAGGGAATAGGTGTTGAGTCATATTTGCTACGTGTTTATTCCATGTTCAACGTATAGGTGAGGTGACGAGTACCTATATGTTGTTGTCAAGCATGCCCGTGAGTCGGATATTGTGAATTAGGTGATTTCCATTGAGATTTACTTTATTATGGATTAAATTTCAATTTGGTGGTTATTCATTTGATGGAAATTCTTGGTTGTGAATACTGTTAAGTACTTGTTCGGTTGAGGAATATTTTGTTAAATTATACACTTGAGTGAGATTGGTTATAGCTGTGTCCCTTGCCGGGACGGTATTTGTCACGACCCAAAACCGGTCCAGGTCGTGATGGAGCCTAACGGCGAGGCTAGGGAAGCCAACGAACAACAATAACAATGAAAATACGGAATACAATAACAACATGGGGTAAGTCCATAGAGACAAGTTGAACCACAGCTAGGCCCAATACATATACAACCCCGATAACTACAACAAGTGTGTGCCAGGACTAGTGTCACAGTGTCAACGGGCGGCTACATAGATACAACAGCAGAAATACATATACAAAATATACAAGCCGCAGTCTGGTACAAAAGACTGAGCAAAAATGAAACTGGGAGGCTCCAGAGGTGTTGTCAGGAAAACGCCAAGAAGATAGCTCACCGTGTGGAGCAACGTCGCGATCAGTACCTATCAGCTGACGGACGAACAGACGAACAAGCCAGCAGAGTCAATACATAGAGGAAGACTTTGTTGGTGTAGTATGAGTACGAAAACAACGTGTACTGAGTAAGTATCCCGCCTAACCTCAGAGAGGTAGTGACGAGAGGTCGAATAAGACACTTGATAGAAGTCGATTTAATAAAAATAAAAGGAGACACGGAGCATGAATGTCACAGAATATTTAACAGGTAATGATAGGAAACAACAACAACTTCTCACATTTCTTTTCAATATTAAAATCTTCGTCAAATCAGTTGCAAATTTCATAAATTCCAGGTCAGTAAGCAGTTCAAAGATCACAAGAAGTACGCAGTAATATCATGAGCAAACAATGCCGAGGGTCGAACGGCCCGAACCAACAATAAATAAATGTGCACTGCCGATGTTCGAACGGCTCGAACCACAGATGCATCTATTACCCCCGCTCGCGAACTAACCTGCGACTCGGGTCACATGTAAAAATAGAGTTACCCCGCTCGCAAACTAACCTGCGACTCGGGTCAAATATAAATAATAGAGTTACCCCGATCGCGAACTAACCTGCGACTCGGGTATCCATATAGATAGACACATTCAAGTAATACCTCAGGAATTCACCAGAATATATACATAACCAAGAAAAAGGTAAATTCTCTTTTTAAGTGATTAAGACAATGAAGTTCAACCTACCTAAGTAGCCATTTCAAACTCAGTGATGTTAGACAGTCTCGTTTTATCATCAAGGTACAAGTACACCAAGTAGAGCATGCTAGTGGGTCCTAGGCTACCCGGACATAAGCATAATAGTAGATACGCACGGACTTCCGTCACCTCGTGCGTACGTAGCCCCCAAAATAGTAACACATATTTGAATAATTCACCTATGGGGACAATTCCCCCTCACAAAGTTAGAAAAGAGACTTACCTCGCTCCGAAATTCCATAACCAAAACTAGCCAAATAACGGCAAACCAATGAAAATATACTCTAATATTTGTTAACAATTCAAATTATATAAACTCCCATCTCCGCTCAAGGAATTGAGCAAAATTCCCTCGGGCCCACGTGCCCGGATTCCAAAATTTCTTGAAGATAAGCTCTACCCATAGCTTTACTAGCTCAAATATACAATTTACTCAATTGTTCATGCTCAATTCGTGGCAAAAATCAAAATTACCAATTTCTAGGTTTTTCCTCCAAAAATCCTAATTTCCTACTAATTTCCATGTCAAATTCCATGTAAAATCATATCTTTAACTTAGGAATGGGAAGGAATCACTTACCTTGCGATGCTTGATGAAAATCACCTCTTGAATCTCCTCAAAATCTCCCACACCAAGAGAAAAATGAGAAGAAATGGCCAAAATTCCCGTTTAAAATATCACACTGCCCAGGCGACCCTCCTATGCGATCGCATAGGCCAACTATGCTGCCTCCCAAATTCCTCATGTGCGTCCGCACAGGCCAAATGTCTCACAGCCTCCAAACGCACACTGTGCAATCGCAATTCCAACCCCGCGATCGCATAGGCCTTAAACCTATAGCCCAGCCTTTCCTCCTCTGTGATCGCATTGCACTTCCTGCGATTGCATAGGCAAAACTCTAGCTCCCTTGAATCTCTTCTCCGCGATCGCACTCATCCTTATGCGATCGCATAGACCAAGAATCCAGCCCTCAAATTTCTTCTTCGCGATCGCACACCATGGACTGCGATCGCATAGCACACCAGATACACCAGAAGACAGCAGCAGCAAAACAGAGAAAAATGGTCTGAATTCACCTTGAAACACACCCGAGGCCCCCAGGACCCCCATCCAATCACACGACACAGTCCCATAACATCCCACGGTCTTGCTCGAGGCTTCAAATCACATCAAACAACGTCGAAATCACGAATCGCACTAAAATTCAAACTTTATGAACTTGAAATTTCAAACTTTCACCTCCGATGGAGAAACCTATCAAATCACGTCTGATTGACCCCAAGTTTTGCACACAAGTCATATTCGACATTACGGATCTGCTCCAACTTCCGGAATCGCATTCCGACCCCGATATCAAATTTCCACTTCCGGTCAGATTTCTCAAAAACCTTCAAATTTCTATCTTTAGCCAAATGACTTCAAAATAACCTACGGACATCCGAATTAACTTCTGATCGCGCCCCCAACTACAGAATCACCATACAAAGCTATTCCCAACTTGGAATCCCAAACGGACATCAATATCATTGAAATGCGCTTCAATCCAAACTTAGGAAATTTCTTCAAAAATGCTGACTTCCACAATATACGCCGAAACGCTCTCGGGTTATCCAAAGCCCGATCCGTACATACGCCCAAGTTCTAAATCATCATACGAACCTGATGGAACCTTCAAATCCTGATTTGGAGTTCGTTTTCTCAAAATTCTGATCTTAGTTGATTCTTCCAACTTAAGGCTTTCAAAATGAGAATTTTCTTTCCAAATCCATCCGAACTTCCTGAATTTCAATTTCCGACCATACGTACAAGTCATAATACCTGAAACGAAGTTTCTCAAAATGACCGATCGGGTCGTTACATTATTTGTCGTGCCCTAACATCGTCACTACTTCACCGAGGTTAGGCTCGGCACTTACTCAGTACATGGGGTCGGTTGCACTGATACTACACATGCACACTTTTTTGTGTGCAAGTCTCGGTACAGGACCCAGTGGATATTGAGTTAGGCGGCGTCCTTCAGTCCACTCGGAGACACCTAGGTAGTCCTGCAGGCGTCCGCAAGCCTTGGAGTCCCCTTCAACTTTCCTTTATATCTATTTCTAGTACTTCAGAAAACAGGTGTATTATTTCTTTCAGACTGTTATATGTACTACTCTTAGATAGTATGTGAGCTGTGAATGCACTATTTCTGGGATTTGGCTAGGTTTTGGTGCAGTTCCGTAAAGTATTGGAATGAAACACATTTACATTATGTTGTGTCCTTTAAATGTAACTCTTGTCAATCTGGTTATTTATCTGTTCATGATTAATAGTTAAGGAATAGTGTAAACTGAATAATAACGTTGGCTTCTCTAGCGGGTTCAATGTTAGACGCCATTACGGTCCCGACAGTGGGAATTCCGAGTCATGACACAAATACAAAAATATATATAATATTCCAAAAATCTAAACAAAAAAGGAACCTTTTCAATGGGTATAGTTGAAATTCATTGAAAATATATAGATAAGTCAATATACAAAATTTGAGAAAGATTGGAGGTGATTTGGACTGGTTTTGTATCAAAATTCGTAATTAAATCGAGTTCAAAAAAGTCTTCTGCGACACATGTATGAAACATGTATCTCACGCACATGTATACATGGATATACATGTGATACACAATTGATACAAATATGATACATATGTGATACACAAATGATACACAGTGTGATACACATATCATTTTTTTCATGTTCAGTTTTTACTTCGAATTTTCGATTCAAACCACCTCAAAACTTCACCAAATCATCCCAAAACTGAGATTCAAGCTCCTTAAGTTGTGTCCAATCTATTCTAATAACACTCACTCAAAACAATGCAAAATTTTGATATTATTTTGCTACAAATAGCTAATTGGTTAATTTGGCTAATATTAGTAATTTATTATCAATTGGCCAATTTTGTAATGAACTACTTATAAATGGACATAGCCGGTAATTTCCCTTTTTAAAATATTGGGCAAGTGGGCCCTATATATTTTATTTTGGTATTGATGCGATGGCCCAAGTTTCTCCACTTCCTCACCAACTCCACATGACAGCCACTAACCTTTATTTTTTACATTCCTACACACTATATGAAACTATATTACCCTCCATACTCAAGTTTTACTATAATTATATTTTATATACCCAACTACCATTTATGTACATTTTAAGGGAATTAATGATAATAATTAGTATCCTAAAATCACTCTAACGTATCTTCCACTCCCCCACGTTTCTTGCACAAGAGAGCAGCAATTTCACCATTGACAACCATTAAAAAGCTTTGAATTCGAAATTGGATTTTCAAAAATTATTATTTGTTTGAATTGGGTGTTGTTGCAAATAATTGGGAATTCTATCTACGTCTCTCTTTATCTCTCAATCCCTAATTTCAGTAATGTAAAGCAAAGGAAAAGAGAGCAGCAATTGCACCATTGATAGCCATTAAAAAGCTTTGAATATTTGAATTTGGGTTTTCAAAAACCATTATTTGTTTGGATTGGGTGTTGTTGAAAATAATTGAGAATATGGTTTGGAGTTTATATCTCATTTTTAGTGTGTTTTGGTGAAGATTAGACTTGATTTTGGCTGAATTTCAGATTGAAACTCGAAGAAGACATGATATACATTATATTTACGAAATTGTAGTAAAATTATAGAAACATTGTATTATGTGTATATATATATATATATATATATATATATATAACTTAACTATTGTATGAAAGTTGAACAATATTGTATAAAAATTATATTTAAGTTGTATGATATTGTAGTCGTATATAAATGAGTAGAAATAATGTATGAAAATTGTAGATAAGTTGTATAATATAGAATTAGTTGTATGAAATTTGTTTTTACTATGTATAAATTAGATACAAAATATAAATAAGACATATTTTATAAATTTTGTATTTAAGTTGTATGTTATTGTAATTGTATTTAACTAGGTAAAAGTAATGTGTGAAAGTTGTAGGTAAGTTTTAGATAAAATGTATAATATATAATTAGTTGTATGAAATTTATTTTTACTATGTGTAAATCATATACAAAATATACAAAAGACATATTGTATAAAAATTATATTTAAGTTGTATGATATTGTAGTGGTATTTAACTGTGTAGAAATAATGTATAAAAGTTGTAGATAAATTAAAAATATTTGAAAATCTTAACAGGGGAAGTATAGTGTCACGACCCGAATTTTCCACCGTCGGGCCCGTGATGGCGTCTAATGTTGAACCCGCTAGACAAGCCAATGTGTATATTCAATCTACTTTATTCCTTGGTTAATAATTAATAACAGATAAATTACAACTTAAACATGAATAAAGATAAAAGATGTAGCAAGATATATATATATATATATATATATATATATATATTCTAATACAAGCCTTTACGAAGTTTCACCAAACTAGCCAAATCCCAGAATAGTGGAGTCACAACTCACGGACTGTCTAAGAGTAATACACATAAAAGTCTGAAAGAAATAAGTACATCTGGTTCTGAATCAACTAGAACATAATTACAAGGAAAGATAGGAGGGGACGCCAAGGCCTGCGGACGCCAACAGGACTACCTCGGTGTCTCCGGGTGGACTGAAGGAAGCCTCCTAGTTCTAGTGTCCACAAGGTCCTGTACCAAGATCTGCACAACAAAAAGATGTGCAGGTGTAGTATCAGTACAACCGACCCCATGTACTGAGTAAGTGTCGAGCCTAACCTCGGCGAAGAGTGACGAGGCTAGGACACGACAACCAAGACAAACTGTGCAATATCATAACATTCGGAAGAAATAATAATAATAATAATAATAACACAAAAGTAAACAGCTAAGTACAAGGAAAAAGAGGAACATGCTTGGGGAAAGAAATATAAGAAAGTAGAAATAATGAAATAAGGCAACAATTCAAATATCTAAGTATCAGCAGGAAATAACAAACACAGAGAAAACAGTGCACGACATCACCCTTCGTTCTTTTACTCTCATCCTTACCAAATAATAAATGCAAGTGCACGACATCACCCTTCGTGCTTTTACTCTCATCCTCACAATAACAAATAGAAACGGCACGGCATCACCCTTCGTGCTTTTAAAATCAGCACGACATCACCCTTCGTGCTTTTACACTCTCATCCTCACAATAAATAATACACGGCATCACACTTCGTGCTTTACACTCTTCCTTACAGAAATCAATACACGGCATCACCCTTTGTGCTTTACACTCTACCTCACCCAAACAATATCAATAACAGAAGTTTGGCAAGGAAGAAATCAACAATATGAATCATAACAAATAGTCACAACATCCCGGCAAGGGAACAATAATAGAAATATCACCGTCCCGGCAAGGGACACAGCTATAACCAATCTTACTCAAGTAAATTTCTTTACAAGATATTCCTCAACCGAAACTCATGCTCAACAATATTCATCACAGAGAATTCCCACCAACTAAACAACCACCAAAGTGAAGTTTAATCTATAATACAGTAAACATCAATGAAAATCACATAATTCATAATATCCGACTCACAGGCATGCTTGACACCAACATATAGGTACTCGTCACCTCACCTATACGTTGAACATGGTATAAACACATAGCAATAAGACTCAACGCCTATTCCATCAAGCTAAGGTTAGGCCAAACACTTACCTCGACTTCCACGACCAAAATCGAACTTGATTCCAATTCGATTGTATCTAGACATAATTGACTCAATAACATCAATAAACGCTAAATAATTCAATTCCAATGCTTAATTATAGATTTTCTAACATTCTTCCCAAAAAGTCAAAAATCGACCCTGGGCCCGCTTGGTCAAAACACGAGGTTCGGACAAAAACCCGATCACCCATTCACCCACGAGCCCGAATATGTAATTAGTTTCGAAATCCGATCCCAAAACGAGGTCTAAATTCCACTTAATCAAAAAGTCCTAACTCTACCCAAATCCCTAATTTTCTACCCTTAAGAACATGATTTAGTCTTAGGAATCTAATGGGTGTTGATAAATATTGAAGAAAATGAGTCTAAGATTACATACATACGCATTTGTGGTGAAGTTCTCTTTCAAAAATCGCCCAATTTGGAGTTTGGAAGAAGAAGTTATGAATTTTGGTAAAAATCCCGTAATGGGTTCTGTTTTTAAAATCACTGGGCACAAATACACTATGCGTTCGCGGCACATGCCATGCGTTCGCACAGGTTGCCCCACTTTACCCTTCGCGTTCGCGTACCATGGGACGCATTCGCACAGTATCAATTCCTACCCAGCCCCCAGCCTTCTCTAAGCATATGCGTTCGCATCCTACTTGGTGCGTTCGCATAGGGATAACACTGCCTAGCCCCAGCCCCTCCTAACCTTCTATGCATTCGCGACCACCTAGGTGTGTTCGTATAGAGTAATCCTACCCCCCCCCCCCCCCCCCCCCCCCCCCCCACAATC
>ML284684.1:0-60235 GCA_005239495.1 Nicotiana undulata
GTTTAGGCCCGTTTGGCCCGCGGGCCCGGCCCGCTAAGCCCGGGCCCATGTGGGCTTAGGCCCATGGGGGCCGGTTCCACCCGCAAAGCCCGGGCCCGCGAAGCCCGCGGCCCGCGAAGCCCGGCCCACTTGGCCCGTTTGGCCCGGGCCCGGCCCGTTAGCCACCCTTACCCAACGTTGTAGATTTAGAGTTCAATTTAAACCCAGGCCCATGTCTTATCTTACCCTTATAAAAAATAAAAACCCTAAGATATATATACTCCCTACAACCTTACCACCCATGAGGAGAAAAAAACACCTCTTACACCCTAATACACCCTTACAGACCACAGCCGCAGCAACTCATCTCAAACCTCCCAGCCGCCGTCGGACCCCCCCTCTACACCACCACATCCGCCGCCTCTCCCTCACCCCCTAAAACCAGCGATAGTCACTCACCTCTCTTCAGACCCAACCATCCGCCCAACCCTTCACCACACTAACCCCGCATCTCCTCCACACCTTCCAGCCGCCATCCTCAACCCCATCTTCGCCATGACAGCCGCCATACCTCACTGACCCCTAAGGAAATGGCCGGTCACCCCCCTTCCCCTGCCCTAAGCTTCATCATCAACTGAACCACCAACAGCCACCCAATTCTCACCTCGCCAGCCACCCCAGCGGATTCATTCATTTCCTCTTCATTTTATTAAAAAAAAATCACTTTAACCAATGTTTTCTCATCCAGTAAATACACCAGTAAGATCCCAAAGTCATGTCACAATCATTGGTTTTCCTATTCCTCAATCTTAGCAAACAAAGACCGTGAATTCAATGGACTTCTTATGTTATTCAATGGAAATGAATTTGGTCAGTCGTTCTCTCTTGTAAAATTTCACTGCCGGCGGAGTTCCTGTTTCTCCAACGAAGTTTTCGGTCTGTCGTGGTTAACGTTCGTAGCTCCGGTCGAGGTTCCATTTTCAGTTTCGTCCATTGTCGGTTTCCAAGACAAATAGCATCTTCAATTTTGAGGTCCAATTCTCTCTCTGTCTTAATTTTTTATTTATCGAAATAAAAATGACTTGAATTTTTGTGAATCGGGTGTTATTTGGTTTAGTTACTAACGACCTGTTCTTGGTTAGATTATGTTGGTATTGATAATTTCTTACTTGTTGATTGAACTTTGTTTGTTGAATACATACTAGGATGATGAATTAATGGGCCTTAGAATTCAGTCTAATAAACTGAAATGGAATTGGATCCTAATTAGTCAAGTTGGCCGCAGGGGTTGGGTAACAAGATTTTGAACTTAAAATTTTTATTGCTTCTGCATATTGTTCTATCGTTTGTTAATTCGCTAGGAGCATGTTATGCCGACCACACATGTAGGCAAACTTTAGGATTTTTGACGTACACGTTGCATAATTATGGGTTCAGAAATTAAGACCTAAATACGCGTTCGCGCGGCTTCGAAGCTTTTCCTAAATAATTAAGAGTAACAAATTATGTACACGTACGTGTGACATGGTTTAAGCGGCGATTTTCAAAATAAAACCAAGGTACGCGTTCGTGCGGATTTGGAGTTTTTTTAAGTAATTAAGCGCGACAAATTGTGTACACGTACGCGTCACATGATCTGAGCGTCAATTTTCAAAATTAAACCAAGGTACACGTTCACGTGACTTTGGCCCAATAATATTAATATTAAGGGCTATTAATTGTGTACACGTACGCGTGATATAATTTTTAGTGCATTAAATAAGATGAGTACACGTAAGCGTGACTTGTCTCAGGATACTTTCTTAAAAGCGGTAAAAGGAAAAATATACATAGGTCCTAAAAATGAGTAATTAAACAAATAAGCCAGGTATGATTAAAAGCGACTGTGCTAGAACCACGGAACTCAGGAATGCCTAACACCTTCTCCCGGGTTAATATAATTCCTTACCCGGTCTTCTGGTTTCGCAGACTTTTAATACAGAGTCAAACTTCCTCGATTTGGGATTTAAAACAAACCGGTGACTTGGGGACACCATAAATTATCCCAAGTGGCGACTCTGAATAAATTATTAATCTCATTTTGATTATTGTCAATTTAATTGGAAAATCTCTCGTATCCCCACCCTTGCGGGAAAAAGGAGGTGTGACAGCTCTGGCGACTCTACTGGAGATAGAACCCAAAATCTCTTATTCAGGGTTCAAGAATTCGAGCTTGTTAATATGATTTTACTTGACTTTATTAATTGTTGATATTACTGTATTTTGTGGCTTAATGTGCTAATTGTCACTCATTTACCACTTTTATATTATTTCATTTGTATTTAAAATTGCCTTCTTACGCCCCCCCCCCCCCCCCCCCCCTCTGAGTCTTCTAAAAAAAAGGTGCACACGTTCGTGTGGCCTGCTTTTCTGTTAGAGGTCGTATCAAATAAGAACGAGGATGGATCAGCAAGAAGGCCGTGTAGACTTTCGTGCTCCCGGTACGTTTCCCCCACCTCATCTCGAGCTGTCCGTTCGGGTAACCCAAGTCTAGAACACAATCCAGGTTTAAACCTAGAATAACAAAACTCCATGCCGGATCCCTAGTAGGAACGATTATTTGCATCACGTGCATTTGACTTAGGGGACTCAACACAAGGGTTGGGTCCGTCTAGGACAGGTGCATCCAAATAAAAAGACCATCTTGATGCATTTTAGGTGCTATATGTTGCATTCTTCAAGGGTAAAAGGGGTCATTTGGCGGACCAATGATGGTTGAGAGTAAATGAGAAAGAAAGAGGGTTAAGTGTAAAATGAAGCAAGTAAGGCCCAATTATATTTTTTCTTTCACAAATTTATTTATTTATTTTCAAGCAAAAAAATAAAAATGAAAAATCCAAAAAGATTGTTCACTTTCCCATCATTTTTACAAAATATGTTTTTTTCCAAATCAGTGTTTTTTTATTATCTCCGGTATCCAATGTTGTCGAATTATACATACCTGATTCTTGTCTTTCGGGGCGGGATACGTAGGCAACCCACATAGGGTCCGGTCTTCCTAGTGAGTATTAATGTTCTTGGCTTCGAAGGTCGTAGCCAAATTTTGCATGTCTAATCACTTTTGGCCTCATCATCCTTTTTCGCCAAATAGGGCTATTTTTGCAAAATGGTTTGTTGATATGTGTTTGGAGAATCTTGAATCCTCAACTAGATGTCTCATTATTTTAAGGTCTGTCCTTCTTGAATTTGCATGTCTAGACACTTTTCACTTTTGCAAAGTAATTTTTCCATGTCTTAGAGGTCACATTTGTAGAGTGGGCACTTCTAACCACCTTTTGGCCACGTAGGCCATTTTGCAAAAAATAAAGCCTCGATCATGTCTTGCATGTATCCAATAGGAGGCGTTGTGGCGTCTCATTGTGTCTCAAGTCACTAACTCTATTTGGTATTATTTTTCTCATACAGGTGTGAATTTACTTACCAAAGCATGACAAATACCCCGGGACCATTCCAGTCAGGACCGTTGCATACATGAGTTGCTTGAGTAACTTTTATATTTTGAGTCTGTCATTCATGTTGTCTTTTAATTTTTAGTCTTGTACAGTAGTATGAAGTTTGTAAGTCTAGTTAAGATTGTCGAGTCTTTTGTTATAGTATTACTTGTTTTGTATTTGAAAAATCAAAAAAATTGTAAATGGAAATTCCAAAAAGATTATATTTTTCGTTTATTTTGTTCATTATTTTTTTAGAACTACACTTGGTCTTATTCATGTGGAACATGATACGTAGGCAACCTACATAGGGTTTGATCAAATTATTTAAAAAAATTAATTAAAAAAAAAAGAAGAAAAGAAGAAAAAAAAAGGGAAAATGAATTTGTGGGACGTGAGGGTGAGAGAAAGAAATTAGTGATAATACAAAGAAAATAGAGGAAGGAAAATGAGCAAGTCATGAAATGCAAGAAAAGAAAGAAAATAGAAGATTGAAATGAACAAAATGGGATGATGCCAAATGACCTTGTGACCTTTGAAGTCATTCTAGAACCGTTAATTATTGTTAGGTGCATTGCACGCAATGTGATATTTCTATTTGATTAATGCACTAACGCTAACATGTTCGCTTTGTTGTGCTCCTCTTTGGTATTTTCATTGTTATCATAATAGGAGATGGTTAGTTTGTGGTATTATAGTGATTCATCTGTACAACATAAGGTCAAAGAGCAAGATAGTTATGGCTAGCAAAGACTTGGACACAGGTGTTGTTGATCCGCCGAGGGAAATTGTTGAATCACAATCGGAACTGAAAGAGGAGGTCTGAAGGTTAAAACATCAGATGGAAGAAATGTACCAAGCCTGGACTAAGGGACACCCTCCACCTTCGTTCCCCACCAACTATGCAGGAAACCCTGCTTCCATTCCACACCACTGTCCCAAGCCCAGATGCCCAATACAGTTGATCTTTCCCCACAACACGCACCAGGCTTCACCCATTACCACTCCTACCCCGAAACTTCGTCCCAAATTTTTCATGCTCCATCAGCCAAAACAACCTCAAACCCTGCTCCGACATCTGCTCCCATTTTCGTACCCCTTCCACAAGCTACCCTTCACCGATCCTCTAATGAGCCCACATTCCAAGCTCTAGATACCCAATAACATGCTCTAGAACCCACCTTCAAAGTCTCAGATCCTTACTCCTACACTCCTCACTTTGAGCCTCATGTTGAAAATGAGAAACCACCCAAGAACGCGAATCAAGAGGAGATATTTAGGAAAGTAAAGAGTATGGAGCAATCATTGAGAAAGATTCAAGGGTTAGGAAGCCAGTTGAGTGTGGCTTACAAGGATTTTTGTTTGTTCCCTGATGTCTAACTGCCTGTTGGGTTCAAGATGCCCAAGTTTGACTTGTACGACGGACATGGGGATCCTGTAGCTCATCTGAGAGGTTATTGTAGTAAAATGAGAGGCACGGTGGGAAAGGACGAATTATTGATGGCGTACTTTAGCCAGAGTCTGAGTGGGGCAGCTTTAGAATGGTACATCCGCCAGGACGCCAGCAGGTGGTACACATGGGACGATATGGCTCAGGCTTTTTCCAGGCACTTTCAGTACAATATAGACATTGTCCCGGATCGCCTATCTCTGACCAAGGTGGAAAAGAGGCCTAGTGAAAGCTTTAGAGAATATGTGTTTCGTTGGAGGGAGCAAGTTGCCCGAGTCAATCCACCGATGGAAGAAGCTAAGATGGTTTAGTACTTTCTTCAAGCTCAAGAGCCTACTTACTTTGGGCATTTGATCTCGACTATGGGTAAGACTTTTAATGATGTGATAAAAATGGGAGAAATGGTAGAAAATAGGCTGAAGTCAAGCAAGATCATGAGCTATTCTGCTTTAAAAGCCACAACAGTGGCAATTCAGAACAACACTGGAAGCTTGCTGGGTCAAAAGGAACATGATGATGTTGACATGGTTGTCTCAGGATCACGACATGGACCAACGGATCCGCTTCACCAATATACTCAGCTTCGACCCCAACCCCAAACCTATCCCTAAGCTCCACATAATCCACCTCAGTATTATCCTCCGTACAATGTTCGGTCATCTGTCCAACCGTTGGGTCACTCCTTATGGCGAGCGCCAACACTCCATAACACACTCTTGCATTCACAACATGTTCGAGCATCCAACAACCCTAGAAAACAAGGGCATGGAGGGGAACAAAGGCAAAGAAATAGTTTCACGCCAATCGGAGAATCCAACACAAGCTTGTTTGAAAAGCTAAAATATTCTAGCCAGATCGAGCCGCTCCTCGGCTATACTTCGGACCCATATGCAAAAATCCCGTTGTATGGTGCATGTACCACTCTAGTCTAAGTGCATATCATTGAAGATTGTCGTGCTTTGAAAAGGGAAATAGAAAGAATGATTCAAGAAGGAATAAATGTGATCCAGGACATTGACACCCAGAATATCGCGCATAATCCTTTACCTGCACATGATGATGCAAACTTTGTGGGGATGATGCGTAGTGACATGGAGTATGATAATCCTCTCGGAAACTTGCTGATTGAAATTGAAGAAGGCCATGGTGATTCTAATGAGCAAATTTGTGGCTAAATGTTAAGCTTAGCAATTGAAAAGTCATTCCCTCCTTACTAGGAAGGAATCTTGGTAGCTTATTTTGATGCTTTTTTTTTATTTTATCTAGTTTATTTCAGGGTTGTGATCCAGATTTTATTTGTTTTATTGAGTCAAACCCCTATCGCTCTATTCTGTTTGTGTGAGTCTTATATGTTTGTTTTGTTGCTATCTTCATTATCCGGGTTATTTTAGGGTTGTAACTCAAATTTTAGGTTGTTTTTTCTTGTCATTAAACCCTTCCATCATTTACACAATAAAATACAATTTGTCCTTTTGTGTCATTCTATGCTTAGTTCTCTTCACACCAGTTTTAGTGACATGACATACATTCGGAGTTTTTATCCAGATCTTGATAGCCAATCTAATTAGGGAATAATGAAACAGAATTTTGAATATGATAAAAAGATGCATTTGAGGGAAAAAATAAAGATTCACGCATTCTAAGATAACTAGAAGCTTGAACTGAGTGAAACTGAGGCAGTTAGTCCAGAAAATTGAGAGGTTGGTAAGAGCATACAATAAGGAAATGTCTCCCAAGCAGTTTGAGGCAGATCGGTCAATGTTGAAATGCGTCCCTCCATATCAAGATAAGGTTGAGTCAAGTTTGCTTTGTACTAGCGATGGTCATTCATTGGGATAAATGTATTGCCCATTGGCACTTTGTGTTTGTGTTAATGCCATCAAGAGACATTGTGCATGGTTCCTCTGATTATTTTCAATTGCATGTTTGTACTTTGCACTCTTAAAGTTTGGTATGACGAAGGCATTTTATTCTGCTATCCGAAACACTAAGGCATTTTATTCCGCTATCCGAAACACTTTTATCTTTTGCTACCCCTTTTGAGCCTTAATTTATTCCCTTTCATACCCCTCTTTTGGAATCTGAAATAGAGTTTTTAAAAAAAAAGGGAAACAGAAAAAGAGAAAAAACGGAAAAAAAAGGAAGAAGAAAAAAAAAAGAAAAAAAAAAAAAGAAAACATCAAAAATAAAACAACGTTTATTTTTTAACTACGTTCGACCTGATTCCTTCTAAGAATACGTAGGCAGCCTTACTCTGAGGTTCGGTCCCATCAAAGAAAAAATCCAAGAAAAAATATAATCAAAATAAAACTCCCCGGACTCCAAGAAACTGGGGCAGGAGTTTTAATTTTGGCCAAAAGATCCGATTCCAAAAGTTGTAATTTTGAACCCTTTCATCTTAAATTAATTTGAGCCTCCATGCCACTCTTTCTTTCCGGTCATGTCCAAAAGCCTACATTACGGTCCAAAGAAAGACCTTCTGACCAATCTTTGAGGATGTCAAATCAAGTGTGTGGTTAAAGTATGATCTTCATGTATCATGGGTAATACCTTGTTCTCAACACAAAGAGAGAAAATGATAAAATGAGAGAGTCTTATCGATGAAAACCCTCACGGGCACCGTAAAGCGATGGTGAGTTGAGAAAAAGAGCAAAAGGAGAGAGGCTTGATGGTGAAAACCCTTCAGAGCACTACAAGTTGACTAAGGATCATGAATCAGATATGACAATTGCGGCACTGAAGCCTAGTTTCCAGCTTATAGGTATAATAACACTTGAAAACTAGACTCATCTGACAGATCAGGCCGCTTAATCTAAAATGCATGTCATGATCAGTGGAGGTGGCTTTCAAAGCATATTAGTTTCTACTTTGTTCTTTTCCTGGGTAAAAAAAATTTCTTCTGGTTAGATACCATCTCTTCTTATTCCTTTTCCCTTAATTTGTTCCTCTTGTTTTGTTTGAGTCCCTTTTGAGTCTGTTTTTGTCGAAACAAGTGAGAAATGACTTTAAAATCTGCTACCAGCTTTTTAATCAGCTGAGTCTGGCAAGCACATCAAATTGGCGTAAAACACAGGAGAATAGTGTATGCACTGAGTTGGTGATAATAGATGTTCTTTGGGAGTGATGTAAAATGCAAAGACTTGGTAAATGTGAATTCATGAGCAATACATCAGGGGTAAGGTATTGGGCTTGAACGGATCATAGGTGTTTTCATTAATAAGGGTTGACAGAGAAATTGGTTAACCAATAACAAGCAAGTTCTTCCAAGTGGAAATCAAAGTTATCATGGCAAGTGAAGGAGCAGTAGCCCTCAAGGTCAAGGCCACAAACTAACCACCATATTTTAAACTCACAAGCTTTTCTTTGTCTGAAACAAGGATGAAGGCTATGTTCATATCAAAGCTTGAATTTTTCAGGTGTAATGCCCCAGTTCTGCTTATGCAAAGGTTATTGAGAAGATCACACATCACCTCTAGGAGATGCACTTCCTAGTCTGGGTCTTTCAAGTTATATGTTGTTTAGGAGACGCACTTCTTAAATTGAGATTTTACCCCTAGGAGACGCGCTTCCTAGTTTTGGGTCATTTAAGTTCAATTCTAGGAGATGCACTTCCTAGTTTGAGTCATTGAAGTTTCATCCCTAGGAGACGCACTTCCTAGTCTAGGCCTTTCAGGTTATATTTTTGTTTTAGGAGAAGCACTTCCTAAATTGAAATTTCACCCCTAGGAGATACACTTCATAGTTTGGGTCATTTAAGTTCATTCCTAAGAGACGCACTTTCTAGTTTGAATCATTGAAGTTTCGCCCCTAGGAGACGCACTTCCTAGTCTGGGTCTTTCAGGTCATATTTTTATTTTAGGAGATGCACTTCCTAAATTGAGATTTTACCCCTAGGAGATGCATTTCCCGGTCCAGGTCATTTAAGTTCAATCCTAGGAGATGCACTTCCTAGTTTGAGTCATTTAAGTCCATCCCTAGGAGATGCACTTCCTAGTTTGAGTTATTGATTTTACCCCTAGGAGACGCACTTCCTAGTTTGGGTCATTTAAGTTAATTCCTAGGAGACACACTTCCTAGTTTGAGTCATTGAAGTTTTACCCCTAGGAGACGCACTTCCTAGTTTGGGTCATTTAAGTTAATTCCTAGGAGACACACTTCCTAGTTTGAGTCATTGAAGTTTTACCCCTAGGAGACGCACTTCCTAGTCTGGGTATTTCAAGTTATAATTTGTTTAGGAGACGCATTTCCTAATTTGAGATTTTACCCCTAGGAGTTCCTAGTTTTGGGTCATTTAAGTTAATTCTTAGGAGACGCACTTTCTAGTTTGAGTCATTGAAGTATCGCCCCTAAGAGACGCACTTCCTAGTCTGGGTCTTTCAAGTTATAATTTGTTTAGGAGACGCACTTCCTAATTTGAGATTTTACCCCTAGGAGACGCACTTCCTATTTTGAGTCATTGAAGTTTCACCCCTAGGAGACGCACTTCCTAGTCTGGGTCTTTAGGTTATTTTTGGTTTAGGAGATGCACTTCCTAAATTGAGATTTTACCCCTAGGAGACGCACTTCCTAGTTTTGGGTCATTTATGTTCATTCCTAGGAGACGCACTTCCTAGTCTGGGTCTTTCAGGTTACGTTTTTGTTTTAGGAGACGCACGTCCTGAATTGAAATTTTACCCTAGGAGACGCACTTCCTAGTTTTGGGTCATTTATGTTCATTCCTAGGAGACGCACTTCCTAGTTTGAGTCATCGAAGTTTCACCCCTAGGAGACGCACTTCCTAGTCTGGGTCTTTCAGGTTATGTTTTTGTTTTAGGAGACGCACTTCCTGAATTGAAATTTTACCCTAGGAGACGCACTTCCTAGTTTTGGTTCATTCAAGTTTTACCCCTAGGAGACGCCCTCCTAGTCTAGGTCTTTCAGGTTATATTTTGTTTTAGGAGACGCACTTCCTAATTTGAGACTTTACCCCTAGGAGACGCATTTCCTAGTTTTGGGTCATTTAAGTTCATTCCTAGGAGACACACTTCCTAGTTTGAGTCATAGAAGTTTCACCCCTAGGAGACACACTTCCTAGTCTGGGTCTTTCAGGTTATATTTTTATTTTAGGAGACGTACTTCCTAAATTGAGATTTCACCCTCTAGGAGACGCACTTCCTACTTTGGGTCTTTTAGGTTTTACTCTTAGCAGACGCACTTGCTAGGCAAACGTTCTTGGTTTTGCTCATAGGAGACGCACATCCTAGTCGAGTCTTTAATTTACTCTCATCACTACATCTAATAAGTGGTTTACAGTTTTGCTAACAACTCACAAATCTCCCGAGTGCAAACTGGGGCAGAAAATTTTGTTTGTTTTGTAGTTTTGATTGCAGGCACCGACCTGGAGAATGAGGAAATTCGTTACGGAATTATTTCAAGTTTCAAGTCAGTAGTAGGTTCCCACCTGGAGAACGAGGGAAGTCATTTCAAAATTCGATTCAAGATAAAAGAAGAAAAGAAAAAAAAAGCATCCAAAATGCAGAAGTGGAGACAAGATATGGATTGCTCAAGACATGCTATGAGTCACGTGCACGGAGTATCCGATGCAGCTAGCAAGCATCAAGGTTCAAATCAAAAGTCCACATGAAGAACCATTCAAGACTCAAGATCAAGCTTCAGAAGACTTATAGATAGGAATCTTGTAACTCATAGCTGACAGGCTTAGTTAGTCTTTTTCATTTTCGAGTTTGATGTAATAACAGGGCCTCGGACCGGAACCTCGACGGTATTCAATCGGCTCTCCACCTCGGTATACTCCATCACTGTTCCTACTTCTGAACTATACGTGGTCTGATTCCTTTATAGCCAAGGATATGTAGGCAACTCAGATACCAGGGCTCGGTCACATTCTCCTTTCTTTCATTTTTTGGTCTCTCTAAATAAGGGTCGGGTCAAAAAACCTGTCTAGTCGTTCTTTGTATGAAAACTCTTTGTGTTTCCAGTCAAAGAGGGGCAATTGTAGACATGTAATTTTTGACCCTCCCCGAGATTTTATACTTTTTAGCGTTTAAAGATTTTGTTTAGGTCTAATATCTCTATTTTTAACTAGTTTTGACTCTTTTACTTTATTTTAAGCACAAAAATTAAAAATTACAAAAATAATTTCATATTTCTCTATTTAGTTCACGTATTAGGTATTTTTAGAAGGATATATTACTTTGAACTTATTTTATTTTAATATAATCTTCAAAAATACTAAAAATAGTTTCAACTTTAATTTTTAGTTCCATTTTAAATATAATAATGTGTCAAAATTAATTAAGAGTTATTTTATATTTTCTTATAAGTATTTCAGTAGTAAATTAAATTTTCAGCTTTTACTTAGCCCATTTTTGTAGATTTAGAGCCCAATTCAAACCCAATCCCATGTTAATTCTCTAGGAGCATGTTAGACCGACCACACTCATGTAGGCAAACTTTAGGATTTTCGACGTACACGTTGTATAATTATGGGTTCAGGAATTAAGACCTAAGTACGCGTTCGCGCGACTTTGAAGTTTTTCTTAAATAATTAAGCGTAACAAATTATGTATACATACTCGTGACATGATTTAAGCGCCGATTTTCCAAATGAAATCAAGGTACGCGTTTGTGCGGCTTTGGAGTTTTTTTAAGTAATTAAGCGCGACAAATTGTGTACACGTACGCGTGACATGATTTGAGCGTCGATTTTCAAAATTAAAACAAGGTACACGTTTGCGTGACTTTGGCCAAATAATTTTAATATTAAGGGCTATTAATTGTGTACACGTACGCGTTAATCGTGTGGGGATACATTCTTAAAAGCGGTAGAAGAAAAAATATACATAGGTCCTAAAAATGAGTAATAAAACAATTAAGCCAGGTATGATTAAAAGTGACCGTGCTAGAACCACGGAACTCGGGAATGCCTAACACCTTCTCCCGGGTTAATAGAATTCCTTACCCAGTCTTCTGGTTTCGCAGATTTTTAATACAGAATCAAAACTTCCTCGATTTGGGATTTAAAACAAACCGGTGACTTGAGACACCATAAATTATCCCAAGTGGCAACTCTGAATAAATTATTAATCCCATTTTGGTTATTGTCACTTTAATTGGAAAAACTCCCTTATCCCCACCCTTGCGGGAAAAAGAAGGTGTGACATTCATCTTCAAACCAAACTTCGCCCAAATTAAAATTTTCAAAACAAATTTAGGAATCTGTGCATATATGTTTTGTGAAAAGGGAAACAAAGAGACTACCTTTTATGAGCATCATAATTTAAATGGCATAAGACGAAACTCATATTATGATCACTATAATTTACATCAGTTACTCCTATTTGAGTCGAGATGCAAGTGTTTAAACTAAACTCACATTTATCATGTTTTAGAACAATTATTTTAGCAACGCTAGGAAAAAGATCAAGTTTAGCCTTAAAGTGGATGCCTTTGAATTTTATGCCCATTTGCTCTATTGGCATTGACAAGGTGGGTCAAGGTGGAGAGTTCTTGGATGGAGGGATGCCGATGGTCAATTGTAAAAAGTCTTTCTATTTCAGGGTAGGGGTAAGGTCTGCGTATACACTTACCCTCCCAAGACCCCACTAGTGCGATTATACTGGGTTGTTGTTGTTGTTGTTGCTCTATTGGCATTATTTGAAGATTAATAAATGTTGCATCTGACTTGTCCCATGCACAACACTTTTAACTTTTGACCTTAAAGGTTATGTCTATGGGTAAGCGAGGGTCAAAAGTTAAAGACCACCTCAAAAAGTCTCATATTTCTGCAACGTTTTTTTGTTTTTGGTTGTGTTGGGTTTTTAAGTTTAAATGGATGTGACAAATAAAATAAACTTATGTATACTGGTTATAAAAAGTAAATAGTGAATCATATCGGCTATTTGTGTAAAGATGCCATATATCATTAATGAAAAGAGGCACAAAAAAAACAATCAAACGTTGAATTCATGGAGAAATTCAAAACTAGCTATATTTACAAATGGTCATACAAAATATACTAGTCTAGCATAATGTGCTGAAAGTCATACACAGGTGCATCGATCTCCAATATATTATGATGGTGTCACGTCCCTTTTTTTTCAAACAAACTTCACTAAACCCCTCTATTAAAATAATAAAAGATTTAGTAAGGTTCGAAAAGGGTTTTCAACTTTGAAAGTGACAAAATTTCGTGCTTTAAAGGATTAACTCAGAGTCGCCACCTGACTTTGGTTTCGATGTGCCAGGTCACCGTTTTTTTAAAATAACAATTTACCTTCAAAACACATTTGACTCTTAAACTAAGTCTGCACCAGAGATTCAGATAAGGGGGTTCATTTGACTCGGGGAGAAGATGTTAGTCATTCCCCGAGTCCCGTGAAAATCACGGTTGCGTACTCGATCAAGTTGGCTTTAAAGAATATTCAAATTGAAATACAAAAACACAAAAGAAAAAATAAACACACAAGAGGCTCGAGGTCGTCCCCACCTAATAAAAGGAAAATAAAACTGAAACTAAAAATAAAAATACTACGAGTTCTATTTTTGGCCTCCAAATACAAATACTTCGGGGCATACCCCGGATAAAATATTTATAAAGTCTACGTGGCATTCCCCGAATAAATTTAACTAAGGGGAACCTCTCGCCTCAAAAGAAGCTTAAATACGAACCCTAAAGATTTGCCTACCCAAATGTGGTCGGCCTAAGCATACTCTTATCGATAAAAATCATAAGACAAAAATAAGAATAAAAATGATAAAATAATTAAAGTCCAATTTATTCACATGTTTAATGTCACCTTCCCCCCTACAAACCCTTCAAATAACTGATTTCTGTTCTTTTAACATATTAGATCCATAGGACGTGCTCGATCAAATGACACCTCAAACACACATTAAGTGATGAATAATAAAGAAATACGAGTGAACTAGGAGTGAAACACCATGATACATGAATTTAATATTTTCCTAACTTAATCAAAAGCCATCATACTTCTAAATATAACATCTTACTAATAAATGACACTAACTTAAACGTGAAAAATTCTAACAGAAACTTTTCATCATCCTCCTTTTCCCTTGTTCTTTTATGTTGCAGAAAACTAATTTATCAAACCTAATATTTTGCTTACTATATAAAATTAACAAACTATGAATATAAAAACAATAAAGAGGAATAAGTGAAGAAACTTAGAAAAAGAACATGATTAACAAGACAAGCATAAGAGATTAAAATCAATAAAACTAAGAGAGTGAGCAGTACCATATTTTCATCACATATTAATCAATAATAAAGAGGAAGAGAGGAATGGACCTGAAGGACAATGGTGTCGTATTCTTTGAAACAAGACAGCCTCCTACGGACCAAAAACCAAAACTGAATACATTGTCGAACGAACAGTAATTGACACAACACTTGAACCGCTAGACAAGAACTCGAACGAGATCTCGTCGCTGACCGAAAATCTCCAAACCAAAGCGACCTCCATCAAACTCCGTCGAATTCCATGATTTCAAAATCGAAAGTCATAAGAAGAAGCTAAACTTTAAACAACACCAACTAAGTGAAGTGACGTGAGGTTGTCGTCCAAAGCTGCGGATTAATCTATCAAAGAGAAGCGTCCATCTGTTTACTCGGAGGTGCGACGGAAGTGATGAGAAGCGAGGGTGTGCGGTTGTTATCGGCGAACTTTGGTTAGAGGTGAGAGACGGCAGCAGGTTTTGGAGCGGCGACGGCGGCGTGTTGGAGTTGGTGACTGGCGGCTCTTCTCTAGGGTTATTGGGGTGTGAAGATTATGAAGAGGAGGTGGAGGCGGCGGCTGGTGGGAGGTTAAAGGTGGTCGGCGGCGACTGTGGAAGAGGGTGGCCGCTGATTTTTGTTTTTTTGGGTGTAAGGGTTCTTGGTTAGGAGAGTGGGTTGGGCGGACATGGGGCGATTTGGGCTAAGAAGGGGTGCCTATTTTGGGCCTCTTTTCAATCGAATTTGGGCTCCAAATTTGGGATTCAACCCTTTTAAATCCAATAATTAAGAACTTAAAACTTTTTTTCTTTTTAAAAAAAAAAATAAGATTGATTCTAGTTAATTAAAATAAACTATAATATAAAAATTATATTTTTGTATATTTGGTATAACTTATTGTATTTTGAAGATTAGAGTAAAGAAAAATAAGTGAAAATCATAGTAAAAGAAATATATTATTACTACAAAAGTCTAATGATGTTAAATTATATTAGAATATAAAAATATATGTATGACATGAGAATATTATAAAGGTGAAAATATTTTTGTGTTTTCAATATATGTTTTGAAATTAAAAACAAAAAATAGACTCAAATGTATAATGAGATGGAGTGAATATTTTAAAATATTAAAATACTAACTAATTAAAAACATTGTGCGGGTCAAAAATTACGCGTCTACAGCTGCCCCTCTTTGACTGCAAACATGAAGAGTTTTCAGACAAAGAATGACGAGACAAGTTATTTTTGACCCGACACTTATTTAGAGAGACCTAAAACTAACAGAAAGGGGAATGTGACCGAGCTCTGGTATCTGAGCTGCCTACATATCCTTGGCTATAAAGGAATCAGGCCACGTGTAGTTCAGAAGTAGGGAGAATGACGGGAGTGGATACCGAGGTGGAGTGTCGAGTGAAGTGCCATCGAGGTTCCGGTCCGCGGTTCCTGTTCTTACATGAAAATACAACCAAACAAAACATAAAAACGTAAAAATTACAAGAAAAACTACAATTCCTATCTACTTTTCTGCCTTGAGTCTTCTACACTCTTGTTGTGCATCTCGAACTATTGGCTCGCATTCTCGAGGCGAGCTTCTACTACTTCTGACTTAAATTGAAATTTGAAATGACTTCCCTCGTTATCTAGGTGGGTTCCTCCTACTGACTTAACTTGAAATGTATTCCCTCGTTCTCCAGGTGGGCGCCTGATAAATTAACTTAAAATGTATTTCCTTGTTCTCCAAGTGGGCGCCTGATGACTTAACTTGAAATGTATTCCCTCGTTCTCCAGGTGGGCGCCTGATGACTTAACTTGAAAGGTATTCCCTCGTTCTCCAGGTGGGCGCCTGATGACTTAGCTTGAAATGTATTCCCTCGTTCTCCAGGTGGGCTCCTGATGACTTAACTTGAAATATATTCCCTCGTTCTCCAGGTGGGCGCCTGAGGACATAGCTTGAAATGTATTCCCTCGTTCTCCAGGTGGGCGCCTGATGACTTAGCTTGAAATTTATTCCCTCGTTCTCCAGGAGGGCGCCTGACGACTTAACCTGAAATGTATTCCCTCGTTCTCCAGGTGGGCGCCTGATGAATTAACTTGAAATGTATTCCCTAGTTCTTCAGGTGGGCACCTGATGACTTAACTTGAAATGTATTCCCTCGTTCTCCAGGTGGGCCTGATGACTTGACCTCAAATGTATTCCCTCATTCTCCAGGTGGGCGCCTGATGAATTAACTTGAAATGTATTCCCTCGTTCTCCAGGTGGGCGCCTGACGACTTAACCTGAAATGTATTCCCTCGTTCTCAAGGTGGGCGCCTGATGAATTAACTTGAAATGTATTCCCTCGTTCTCCAGGTGGGCGCCTGACGACTTAACCTGAAATGTATTCCCTCGTTCTCCAGGCGGGCGCCTGATGAATTAACTCGAAATGTATTCCCTCGTTCTCCAGGTGGGCGCCTGATGACTTAACTTGAAATGTATTCTCTTGTTCTCCAGGTAGGCGCCTGATGACTAAAGACTTGAAATAAATTTGGAATAACTCTGAAAATAATTCCCTCGTTTTTCAGGTGGGCGCCTGCTACATGACTTGGAATTTATAATAACTTTGAAGATAATTCCCTCATTTTCCAGGTGGGTGCCTGCAGTCACAACAAAACAGACAAAACAAAGAAAATCTTCTGCTCCAGTCTGTACCAGGGAGATTGGTGAGTGTTAGCTGAATTCCATTTTACAAGAGGGTTCTAAAACCTTAAATCAAATCCCATTATCCAGGAGGGTCCTGAAAACTTAAATCAAATCTCATTATCCAGGAGGGTCCTGAGAACTTAAAACCTAAATCCCATTATCCAGGAGGGTCCTAAGATCTTGAAAACTAAATCCCATTATCCAGGAGGGTCCTGAAAACATAAATCAAATCTCATTATCTAGGAAGCTCCTGAGAACTTAAAACCTAAATCCCATTATCCAAGAGGGTCCTCAGATCTTGAAAACTAAATCCCATTATCCAGGAGGGTCCTGAAAACTTAAATCAAATCCCATTATCCAGGAGGGTCCTGAGAACTTAAAGCCTAAATCCCATTATCCAGGAGGGTCCTGAGAACTTAAAACCTAAATTCCATTATCCAGGAGGGTCCTGAGAACTTAAATCAAATCCCATTATCCAGGAGGGTCCTGAGAACTTAAAACCTAAATCCCATTATCCAGGAGGGTCCTGAGAACTTAAAACCTAAATCCCATTATCCAGGAGGGTCCTGAGAACTTAAAACCTAAATCCCATTATCCAGGAGGGTCCTGAGAACTTAAAACCTAAATCCCATTATCCAGGAGGGTCCTGAGAACTTAAAACCTAAATCCCATTATCCAGGAGGGTCCTGAGAACTTAAAACCTAAATCCCATTATCCAGGAGGGTCCTGAGAACTTAAAACCTAAATCCCATTATCCAGGAGGGTCCTGAGAACTTAAAACCTAAATCCCATTATCCAGGAGGGTCCTGAGAACTTAAAACCTAAATCCCATTATCCAGGAGGGTCCTGAGAACTTAAAACCTAAATCCCATTATCCAGGAGGGTCCTGAGAACTTAAAACCTAAATCCCATTATCCAGAAGGGTCCTGAGAATTTAAAACCTAAATCCGATTATCTAGGAGGGTCCTGTGAACTTATAAACTAAATCCCTGAAAATTTGAAATCAAATCCCATTGTCCAAGAGGGTCCTGAAAACTTAAAATGTACTTACCTGAGCCATGCTCTCTTTTCTGGATGATCTCTGCAGGAAGAACAAAATGTCTTTCCCCTAAACCATGCTTTCCTCATGGAGGGTCCCTGCAAATCAGACAAACTTTCTTGCCCCTGTTTTAGACAGATAAAATCTTGTTAGTTTGAAAACGTGGTGGTTAGTTTGTGGCATCATTGCTGAGTATCTGCTTCTGTCATTGCCATGCTTCATCTTGATTAGCTGCCTCGGGTCAGCAAGGGACTGTTTGACCTTTTGATCAAAATTGGACCCCAAAACCTCTGAATGACCTGAATCTCTTACATTCACTTGTTGTATTGTGTTTTCATCCTGAAAGTTGCTGAATCTTTGTATTTTCTCCAAATTCAAGAATCACCTTATCACCTGAACTTCGATTATCACCATACTGCTTATTCTGAATCATGTCACTTGTGATGTGCTTGGCCGAACTCCGCTCTTGTGCAATTTAGAAGTTGGTAGTAGGCTTTGGAATCCTTTCCTGCTTGTTCTACAAGGGCAAAGAGCACGATGAAGTGTTTTTTGGCAAAATGAACAAAGGAAGATTTTGAACAAAGATGACTATGTGAGGAACAATGGGGAAAAGGACTTATCTGGGTGACGCGGTTGGCTCCAATGATCATGACATGCATTTTGGATTGATCAGCCTAATCCGTTCAACCAATCACATTTTCAGTTTCTGTCATGTCTTCAACTTCAACACCAAGCTTCCGAGGATCCAGTTTCTCTATAAAGTCACGAACCTCATTCGGCTTGTAGCGCCCCGAAGGGTTTTCACCAACAACCCTCTCTCGTTTGTTCATCTCTCAACTCACGGTCGCCTTACGGTGCCCGTGAGGGTTTTCACCAATAAGACTCTCTCATTTTAATTTTTTTTTCTTTTTTTTTCTTCTTCTTCTTTTTTTTAGCTCACCGTCGCCTTACGGTGCCCGCGAGGGTTTTCACCAATAAGACTCTCATTTTAATTTTCTCTCAACTTTCCATGAACATAATGTTACCCATGATGCAAATCATACCTCTGACCCGCTTGACTTGGCATCCTCAAAGATTAATCGAAAGGTCTTTCTTTGGACCGTAATGTAGGCTTTTGGACGCGATTAGAAAGGAAAGTGTATGAAGGCTCAAAATAACTTAAGACGAAAGGGTTCAGAATTACAAATTTTGGAATCAGATCTTTTGCAAAACCAAAACTTCTACCCCAGTTTCTTTGGGTCTGGGGAATTTTGGATTTTTATTTTGAGGGGACCGAACCGTGTAAGGCTGCCTACATATCCTTAGAAGGAATCAGGTCGAACGTAGTTCCAGAAAAAAAAAAGTGTTTTGTTTTTGCTACATTTTTCTTTTCTTTTTCTTCTTCTTTTTTTTTTGTTTTTTTTTTTTGTTTTTTTTTCTTTTCTTTTTTTCTTCTTTTTTTTTTCTCTTTTTATTATTTTTTCTATTCTTTCTCTTCTTCTTCCTTTTCTTTTTCTTCTCTTTTTTTCTATATATATCTCTTCTAACTCTATTTTCTGATTCCAAAAGAGGGTGTGAAAGGAAATAAACAAGGCTCAAAAGGGGTAGCAAAGGATAGAAGTGTTTGGGTAGCGGAATAAAATGCCTTCTTCATTTCAACTTTAAACATTCCAAGTACAAAATGCAATTGAAGACAAATAAAGAACTCATACATAGTACCACTTGACTGCATCAGAATTGATAGCCATATCTACACATTTTCCTTCTATGTCCGTTAAATACAAAGCACCATGGGGCAACACTTTTGTCACAATGAACGGCCCCTGCCAGTTTGGGGCGAACTTGCCTTTAGCTTCATCTTGTTGTGGAAGAATGTGTTTCAATACCAACTGGCCCACTTCGAATATCCGGGGACGCACCTTCTTGTTATATGCTCTTGCCATTTTTTTCTGGTACAGTTGACCATGACATACCGCTGCTAATCTTTTCTCATCAATCAAACTTAATTGCTCCAGCCGGGCTTTGACCCACTCGTCATCGTCAATTTCAGCTTCTGCAATGATTCGCAGGGATGGAATCTCAACTTCCACGGGTATGACTGCATCAGTTCCATATACCAATAAATAAGGAGTTGCACCTACTGAAGTGCGGACAGTAATGTGATAACCCAATAAAGCAAAAGGTAACTTTTCATGCCATTGCCTAGAACCTTGCACCATCTTGCGAAGTATCTTCTTTATGTTCTTGTTAGCAGCCTCAACAACTCTGTTTGCCTTGGGACGATACAGAGTGGATTTTCGATGCATGATCTTGAATTGTTGACATGGCTCTTTCATTAAATGACTGTTGAGATTGGCAGCATTATCTGTGATGATCACCTTGAGAATTCCGAATCGGCAAATGATTATTTGAATGAATAAAATCTACCACTGCCTTCTTGGTCACGGACTTGAAAGTTACAGCTTCGACCCACTTGGTAAAATAATCAATAGCCACCAGGATAAACCTATGTCCATTGGATGCGGCCGGCTCAATTGGCCCAATGACATCCATGCCCCAAGAGACGAAGGGCCAAGGCGCAGACATTGTGTGCAACTCAGATGGCGGTGAATGAATCAAATCTCCATGCACCTGACATTGATGACACTTGCGAACAAAACTGATGCAGTCTCGTTCCATGGTGAGCCAATAATAACCTGCTCGGAGTATCTTCTTTGTCAATATATATCCGTTCATATGTGGGCCGCACACTCCAGAATGCACTTCAGTCATGAGAGCTGAAGCTTCTTTAGCATCTATGCACCTCAGCAGTCCTAAGTCTGGGGTCCTCTTGTACAAGATTCCCCCACTTAAGAAAAATCCACTTGCCAATCGTCGAATGGTTCTCTTTTGGTCACCTGTGGCATGCATCGGATATGCCCCCAACCTGATGTATTCCTTGATATAGTGAAACCAAGGCTCACCGTCAATTTCTTCTTCAACCACATTGCAATAGGCATGCTGATCACAAACTTGGATGTGCAGAGGATCGACGTATGCCTTATCCGGATGGTGTAACATTGATGTCAGAGTAGCTAAGGCGTCACCAATCTCGTTATGAATCCTGGCAATGTGCTTGAATTCTACTGACCTGAATCTTTGACAGAGATCATGTAGACACTGTCGGTACGGTATGAGCTTTAAATCCCGAGTCTCTCATTCTCCCTGAATTTGGTGAACCAACAAATCTGAGTCTCCAAAGACCAATATTTCCTGAATTCCCATATCTATAGCTAACCTCAAACCCAAGATACATGCTTCATACTCAGCCATGTTGTTGGTGCAATAAAATCGAAGTTGGGCTGTTACAGGGTAGTGTTCCCCTGTTTCAGAGATGAGTACCACCCCTATTCCAACACCTTTCATGTTAGCAACTCCATCAAAGAAGAGCTTTCAGCCTAGATTTTCATCATGGTCAACCTCATCAACGTACATCACCTCTTCATCGGGAAAATAAGTTCTCAATGGCTCATATTCTTCATCTACTAGATTCTCGGCCAAATGGTCAGCCAGGTCTTGGGCTTTCATTGCAGCCCGGGTCACATAGATGATATCAAACTCTGTGAGTAAAATCTGCCACTTTGCAAGTCTTCCCATGGGCATAGGCTTTTGAAAGATATACTTTAGAGGATCCATGTGAGAAATGAGGTAGGTAGTGTAGGACGACATGTAATGCTTCAACTTTTGTGCAACCCAAGTTAGGGTGCAACATGTCCTTTCAAGAAGAGTGTACTTGACTTCATAAGGGGTGAACTTCTTGCTGAGATAATAAATGGCTTGATCTTTCTTGCCGGTGATGTCGTGTTGACCCAATACACAACCAAAAGAATTATCAAGGACTGCTAGATAGAGAATCAGGGGCCTACCCGGCTCTGGCGGGACCAACACATGTGGGTTTGACAGGTACCTATTAATCTTGTCGAATGCTTCTTGACACTCCTCGGTCCACTTGACTGCAGCGTTCTCTTTCAGTAACCTAAAGATGGGCTCACAGGTTGTCGTGAGTTGAGCAATAAACCTGCTGATGTAGTTCAACCTTCCGAGCAAACTCATCACCTCTATTTTATTCTTCGGCGGGGGTAACTCTTGGATGGACTTGATCTTTGACGGATCCAATTCAATACCTCGGCGAATAACCACAAATACCAACAGTTTCCCAGATGGGACACCAAATGCACATTTTGCTGGATTGAGCTTGAGGTTATACCGGCGGAGCCTTTGAAAGAACTTCCTCAAGTCTTTGGCATGGTCGGACTGCTGCTTTGACTTTATGATCACATCTTCTACATATACCTCGATCTCCTTGTGTATCATGTCATGAAATATGGTGGTCATCACCCTCATGTAAGTTGCCCCGTCATTCTTCAGACCAAATGGTATTACCTGGTAGCAATATGTGCCCCATGGCGTGATGAACGCTGTCTTTTCTGCATCTTCTTCATCCATCAAGATCTGGTGATATCCCGCATAGCAATCCACAAAGGACCCAATCTCATGCTTGGCACAATTATCGATCAGAATGTGGATGTTTGGCAATGGAAAATCATCCTTCGGGCTCGCCTTGTTAAGATCCCGATAATCAACACATACCCTGGTCTTACCATCTTTCTTTGGTACTGGCACCACATTAGCTAACCAAGTGGGATATCGAGTAACCCGGATGACCTTTGCATCAAGTTGCTTGGTGATTTCTTCTTTGATCTTTACACTCATGTCAGTCTTGAACTTCCTCAACTTTTTCTTGATAGGAGGGAATGCAGGATCAGTCGGCAATTTGTGAATTACCAAATCAGTACTCAAGCCTGGCATGTCATCATAGGACCACGCAAAGATGTCCTTGTACTCTAGCAGTGTTCTGATTATTTCTTCCTTGACTTGCGATTCCAAATGCACACTTATCTTAGTTTCCCTGATATTATCCTGATCTCCCAAATTGATTGCTTCAGTTTCATTCAGATTAGGCTTTGGTTTCTCTTCAAAGTGTTTTAGTTCTTTACTTATTTCCTCAAATGCTGCTTCGTCATCATATTCCATTTCCTCATCATATTCTACTTCTTGGATCATTATTTCAGGATTAGACTGGCTTTTAGGACTTGGTTGAAAATTCCTCATGCATGTCATATCATTAGAGCCAGCATAAAAAGAGATGTACAAAAAGAAAAGAAAAAAAAAATAAAAACATTAGGAATAATGGAAAACGGAAAATTGCATTTCATAAATGTGAAGGATAACAGGGTTTGACATCGAAACAAAGCGAAAAATAAAATTTGGATTACAACCCTGGAATAACCCATATAACATAAAAGAAAACAAATCAAACCACCAAAACTCCTTCCGGATGGGGAGAGGAGTAGCTTCCCAATTGCTAAGCTTCACAGTTGGCCCAACGAGCTGCACATCGGCATTACTGGATCCTTCCCCGATTTCTACCACATTAACTTCATCAAATAGACCCTGGAACTTTTTGATTAGCTCTTCATCAAAGTCAACCACAGGCTTTGGGACCATTGATATCGGGCGTTATGCGACCCCTGGTTTGACAAATGAGTTGGAGATGCGCGGAAAAGGCTTAGGCAGTGCCCATGCCCTCTTTTTCAACCTTTTAGCCCTCTTCACATCTTCCCTTGTGGGCTTGAATCCTAGACCAAACGTACCTGGACTTACACATAGCGACACTGGATGTACGATATCTTATAGAGATGAACCCAGACCTTTGCCCGGCACAAAACCATTTTTCAGCATTTCATTCGCCACCATGACGGACGCAGAAGGTAACTTTGGACCAGTCATGCATTCTCCCTCAGAGATTTTCTCAACTGATACCGTTTCAAAAGTTTGGTAGACCCAAGGACTTTGTCATCTTCAGCTTCCATAAACGGGATAGACGTGTCATTGTAAGCACATACACCCTCGTCACCATGCACGACTATCTCTTGTCGGTCCCACTCAAATTTTACCATCTGGTGCAGGGAAGATGGGACTGCTTTGGCGGCATGTACCCAAGGCCTGCCTAACAATAAATTTTAGGAGACGGCCACATCCAGCACTTGGAACTCCATGGTGAATTCAACCGTCCCTATTGTTAGTTCAAGCATTATATCGCCAACAGAATCTTTTCCTCCTCCATCAAAAACCTGGACACATATACTGTTTCTGTGGATCCTATCAGTATCGATTTTCAACTTCTTCAAGGTGGAGAGAGGGCAAATATTTGCGCTGGAACCATTGTCAATCAATACCCTAGAGACCATAGAGTCCTCACACTTTACTGCCAGATAGAGAGCTCGATTGTGTTCCGTGCCCTCCAGGGGAAGTTCGTCGTCCAAGAAGGTAATCCTGTTTGCCTCAAAAATTTTGTTAGCGATCTTCTCCAATTGGTTTACCGTAACTTATCTGGGACATGGGCCTCATTTAGAATCTTCATGAGGGCCCTGCGATGTTCATCTGAATGTATCAACAATGATAGAAGAGAGATCTGAGTTGGCGTTTTCCTCAACTGTTCCACGATGGAGTAATCCTGCGCCTTCATTTCCTTTAGAAACTCTTCTGCCTCTTCTTCAGTAACGGGCTTCTTTACTGGAATTGTGCTATATTTGAATGGCTTGGATTTCCTTAATTCCTCTATAGCAAAGCATCTCCCGGAACGAGTCAACCTCCCGGTTTCATTAACTTCCTCTTCCACTTCTTTCCCGTTGTAAGTTACGGTCACCTGCTTGTAATTCCACGAAACAGCTTTGGTATCCACTACTGGCAGCTGGGTCACTGGCTTGATGATAACTGGGGTAATAGGAGCCCCTTTCACAACTATGACAGGCTTGCTTGATGACTCTGGAACTATCACTTTTGGGTTTTCCTTATTCATACCAATATCCTTTGAAGGCCCTTTCACGACCAACACCAGTGGCTTCAGGTTGAGCGAACTCAGCTTCTCTATCGCCTTTTCAATATTCAAAAGCGTTGCTTTGGTAGAGTCTGGAGATTTTATTGAAACACTTTCGCTGGCACGGATCATCATAACATACTTTGAAGACTTTTCAGGTTCCCCATCCTTGTGCACTATCTCAATCATGTGCGTCTCTGCATGGGCTGGCAGAGGGTTTTGGTTAATGTTTGGTGCATATGAATTTTGTACCACGATCTGATTTGTATTAATGAGTTACTGGATTGCCCTTTTCAAATGCCAACACTTCTCTGTATCATGCCCTGGAGCATCAGAACAATACACGCATCTCAAAGAATAATCAAGGTTCTTTGGAGGGGGATTGGGTATCTTTGCCTCAATTGGCCTCAAGACGTCCAACTGTCTCAACCTCTAAAATAAGCTGGTATAGGACTCACCCAAAGGAGTGAAGTTTTTCTTTCGTTGCTGCCTCTGTCTTTCATACTCCGGCCTGGGTCTAAAATTTGGGCCAGTAGGGTTACGGTAGGGTTGTGGGGGTGGATAAGTATTTTGTGGAGCTGGAGCACGCCATTGCGGGTAAGGAGGGGGTTGAGCATATGACTATGTGTGGTGAACATGGTATTGAGGGGGTCTGGCTGAGTATTGGGGGTCCGAGGGTTGGAAATAAGGCTGGAGTGGATTATATGCAGTTTGGATGTAGGCTGGAGGTCGGGATCAAGGCTGACTGTATTGAAATGAACCCGTCTGGCTATGCCATGGCTCAGAGACAACCATGGAGACATCTTCCTTCTTTTTCTTGCCCAACAAACTTCCGATACCATTTTGGATTACCTGTGTGGTGGCTTTTATAGCAGAGTAACTCATGATTTTGCTCGACTTGAGCCCCTCTTCCACCATTTCTCCCATCTTCACTACGTCATTGAAAGGCTTACCAATGGCAGAGATCAGGTGGCCATAGTAAGTGGGATCCAAGCCTTGAAGAAAGTATTTGACCATCTCTTCTTCTTCCATTGGGGGATTGACTCGTGCTGCTTGTTCCCTCCACCGGAACCCATATTCCCTAAAGCTCTCATTAGGCCTCTTTTCCACCTTGGTAAGAGATAAGTGGTCTGGGACAATGTCTATATTGTACTGAAAATGCCGAGCAAAAGCCTGGGCCATATCATCCCATGTATACCACCTGTTGGTGTCCTGGCGGATGTACCATTCTAAAGCTGCCCCACTCAGACTCTGACTGAAGTACGCCATCAGTAATTCATCTTTCCCCCCGACGCCTCTCATTTTACTGCACTAATCTCTCAGGTGAGCTACATGATCCCCATGTCTGTCATACAAGTCAAACTTGGGCATCTTGAACCCGGCAGGCAGCTGGACATCAGGGAACAAACACAAATCCTTATAAGCCACACTCACCTGGATTCCTAACCCTTGCATATTTCTCAATGATTGCTCCAGACTCTTTACTTTCCTGAATATCTCCTCTTGCTCCACGTTCTTGGGTGGTTTCTCAGTTTCAACATGAGGCTCAAAGTGAGGGGTGTAGGAGTAAGGATCTGGGACTTTGAAGGTGGGTTCGTGAGCATAATATTGGGTATCTGGAGCTTGGAAGGCAGGCTCACAAGAGGATTGGTGAAGGGTAGCTTGTGGAGGGGGTACAAAAATAGGAGTAGATGTTGGAGCAGGGTATGTGGTTGTTTTAGTTGGTGGGGCATGTCACACCTCCTTTTTCCACTACCCCCCGTATATATTGATGAAAGGGGTAATGAGGGAGTTTTTCCACTTTAAGTGACATTATTTGATTTTGGGATTTATTTATGTCGCCAGCCGGATTTTTGACGATGCTCCGGGACACCGTTTTGTTTTGAAAATCCCAAATCGAGGAAGATTTGAATCTGTTTTAAGTGGTCCGCGACCAGAAATCTGAGTAAGGAATTCTGTTAACCCGGGAGAAGGTGTTAGGCATTCCCAAGTTCCGTGGTTCTAGCACGGTCGCTCAACTATTATTATTTGGCCTAATTATCTAATTGTTTACATGTTTTTAACCCATTGTGCATTTTTTAACCTTTGAAATTTAACCGTTTTTGATAAGTATGAATTTATCTTGAAAACGAGTCACGGGAACGTGCACTCGTTATGCTTTTGTACATGTTACAATTACGCCACATGAAATGCACCTGTAATTACAACACGTGATTTTAATATAGTTTCAAGTTGAAGTCGGGGACATGAGTTGTCACACCCGAATGTAGATTACGTAGTCAAGACTATGTCGTGACGGTTTTAGAATGTCTATTTGAGGCGATGTTCAATTTTTCTCTAAGTTTTGGAATTTTCATCTAAAAGAGGTATTTTTAACTTTGCGAGGTATGTATATGTTCAAAGTCATCTAAAAACTAAGTTATCTAATCTAACGACAAATGTTTGGGCCATGGCCAAAACTTGTAATTAGCATTTTTGGGCCAGCTCTATTTTTGTTCAATCTCTAAATATAATCTACCTATTTGGATTAAATCATCACAAATGGGCTACCACATGTGTAGGCCCGTGTGTCTACTAGGCCCAACACTTTTAAACCAAAAATTAATAGTTATAACTCAACTTGTAAACTCCGTTTCAATTAACCTACTGCTTAACAAATTGCCAAATTCACCACTGTATAGCGTTTCGGGAACTTAAATTCACAATTATCCAGTCAATCCATAATACACTAAGCCTTAAGCTAGAAAAATGGCACGAAAGAGTAATAGTCCAGACTCTAAAAGCCCAAAGAATAGATAGTATTCCATAGAAATTTACCAAAACTTAGGGAGGAAGCAGAGCGATCAACTAGTCTAAGCTCGACAATTCTTCACTCCAGATCAGCAAGTTAAAACTTGAATCAAGTGCTCTTTAAGTAAAAATAAGTGCAATTTCAATCCTTAGCTACGAATTGGAAGAGTCGATGAAGCGAAAATCACAATGTAATTATTTTACCAGAATGAGATCCGAAATAATTACAGATTATCATTTTTTAGCAAGCAATTTACCATCAATAGTAAACGAACTTAACCAACATAGATTGATTAGAGAAGGAAATTTTAGGCAAACTCGATACCTCACATGCTAAATACATGAAATCAAACTCAAATGGGACATAAACAACTCATATTTCATTCTGTAATTTAAAGCAAAGTACAATGAGTATGAATCCACATACCTAATAGCAGAGTATGAATGAAATCAAACAAAATGGTCTGAAATTGTAGAGATAAAACTCGGCAACTCGAGGCAAACGAGTCCAGCAAGGAACAACAGCTTCTCAATCCAACGGCTTTGAAGAAAACCCAGAACTAAAGAAGAAATTTCGGAACATCATGTGCTCTTTTCCTGAAAAAATTTGTTAGCTCGTGGTCACGTTACAGTCGCCGGATTTCGGCATTCGACGGAGGCAGCACAGGCCTATCATAGTGAGCGAGCGAATGAAAAGAAAGAAGGGGAGGTGGTGGCATATCTGCTGAAGAACAAAGGAGTGAGGATTTGATTTTTTTTGTCTATTTTGTTGAGGGAGGAGTAAAATAAATCGATGAAGACGAAAGGGGGAGAAGGGAGGGCGCCATCGCTGGGATGGGGATTAGGGGGTCTGCCGTTCAGTAATTCTTTGTTTGGAAGGGGGAAGCTCCTGATGTGTTGAAGAAGACCATGGATCAGGGCTGGGAGAAAACGGCGGATGGGTCTTAGAGATTAGGTCCCCTTTTCATTAGGTCTAGGTCTTGTTTTAATAGGGAGAAACGCGTCGGGTAAGCGGGTCGTGGGTTCTGGACCGGTTTTCTCTTGGGCTGGGTGGAATTGGTGTGATGGGTAAGTGTTGGACCCAGAAAAGTTGGCCCAAATAGCTGTCTTTCCTTTCTCTCTTCAGCAAATAATTAAGCTTAAGTTGTAGCCATTTCAACTCCATATTCGCGAATTAAGCCTATTTTATAAAATTAAGCTAATTATCGTTATTTTCTATTAATTAACTAAAAATGCATGTTTCAATGCATTAAGTCTATAATTTGATAAGTAATTAATTCCTAAAAATGCAAATTAAACCTAAGATGGCATGAAATGGAAATGTGACGATTTTTTATGATTTTCTATAATTTAAATATTAAACATGCACGAAATGCAACTAAAATAAAGAAAAGTTCCTAAAATTCATTAAAAATTATTTTTGATTATTTTAAAGAGTAATTTCCATGCGGGGCAAAAATTAGGTGTTCACAGGGCATGAAAAGTTTGAGACGAAGTGCTAGGGTAGGAGTGGTAAGGGGTGAAGCCTGGTGCGTGTTGTGGGGAAAGGTCAATGGTATTGGGCATTTGGGCTTGGGATAGTGGTGGAATGGAAGCAGGGTTTTCTGCGTAGTTGGTAGGGAATGAAGGCGGAGGGTGTCCCTTAATCCAGGCCTGATACATTTCCGCCATCTGATGTTTTATCCTTCGGAGCTCCTCTTTCAATTCTGATTCTGATTCAACAATTTTCCTCGGCGGGTCAACAACTCTTGTGTCTGTTTCTTTGGTAGTCATGACTGTCTGGCGCTTTGATCTAGTGTTGTAGGGATAATTTGCCAAGATGCCAACAAACTAACCACCTACCTGAGATTGATAACACTTAAAGAGGAGAAAAACAAAGCCAACATGTTAGCGTTAGGGCATTTATCATATAGAAATATCACATTGCGTGCAATGCACCTAGCAACAGTTAACGGTTCTAGAATGACTTCGAGGGTCACAAGATCATTTGGCATCACCCCAATTTTGTTCATTCCAATCTTCTCTCTCTGTTTTTTTATTTCTAGCACTTCCTGGCTTGCTCATTTTCCTCCCTCTTTTTTTTAATTATAACCATTTTCTTTCTCTCACCCCTCACGTCCCACAAATTCATTCTCCTTTTTTCCTTTTTCTTTTTTTTCTTTTTAAATGATTTGAAAAATGATTTGATCGAACCCTATGTAGGTTGCCTACGTATCATGTTCCACATGAATCAGACCAAGCGTAGTTCTAGAAAAAATGATGAATAAAATAAACTAATAAAAAACAAAAATCTTTTTGGATTTTTCATTTATAACTTTTTTTGGTTTTTTCAAATAGAAAGGAAGTACTATAACAAAAGACTCGACAATCTTAACTAGACTCGATACTACCGTACAAAACTAAAAATTAAAAGACAACATAAAATAGACTCAAAAAATATATTAAAAAAAATCTCTTCAAGGAAGCTCCCAAAGTCATGGAGTATCTGTCATGCTCGAGCTGTGGCACATATATCCATACCTGAATAAGAAAAATAAGACTAAATAGATCAGTGACTCAAGACACCTCCTATTGGACACATGCAAGACATGATTGAGCCATTTTTGTAAAATGGCTTACGTGGCCAAGAGTGGCTAAAAGTGCAAACTCAACAAGATTGACCTCTAGGACATGGAAAATGCCTCACTAAGGTATACCTTCAAACTCCCAACAATCATGGCCCTAGAATTACTTTGCAAAAGTGACCAATTTTGCAAAATGGCATGTGGCCAAAAGTGGCTAAAGATGCAAATTGAACAAGGGTGAGCCTTAGAGTAGTATGACACCTATTTATGGACTCAAAATCCTAAGACATGGGTCATTAAACCACTTTTGCGAAAATAGTTCCTTTTTGCAAGAATGGCCGATGTGGCCAGAAGTGGCTAGACATGAAAATTCAACAGGAATGGACCTTAAAGCTGAGAGGACACCTTGTTGTAGACTTAGGGCTCTAAAACATCGGATAACAAGCCAGTTTGAGAAAATAACCTTATTTTGCAAAAATAACCTATGTGGCCAAATGTGGCTAAACATGCAAGATTTGGCTACGACCCCGCGAAGCCAAGAACCTAAGACTCACTAAGAATATCGGACCCTATGTGGGATGCCTACGTATCACGCCCCGAAAGACGAGAATCAGATTTGCGTAGTTCGGGCAGATTGGATACGGGAAAGACATTAAATTAAGAAAAACTAATTGAGAAAAAACATATATTTTTTTTTTGAAAAATGATGGAAAATGTAAAATATTTTGGGATTTTCTTTTTCTTTTTTTTCTTTTTTTGAAAAATGATGGAAAAGTGCAAAATCTTTTTGGATTTTCTTTCTCTATTTTTTTTTTTTTTTGGAAAATGATGGGAAAGTGTAAAAGCTTTTTGGATTTTTTTTTTCATTTTCATTTTTCTTGTTTTTGTTCTTGAAAATGTTGTGAAATAAATATAACTAAACCTTACTTGCTTCATTTTTCACCCTTCTTACTTAAATATTAGTCCGCCAAATGACCTTTCTACCCTCAAAGATGCAACATGTAGTACATAGGGATGATTAAATGTTCTTTTAGGCCATGGGCCCACTTGACAAAATTTGGATACGCCGCCTACAAAGGGACACGGTACCTAGGACCGAGCCATACTAGGTCTAAATGACATGATGCAAATAAAAATGACCTAAAGGTTGACCTATGTTTGGGGTTCACTAACAAGGAAATGCGGGGGAGCGTATGGTCGATGGTGGCTGCTCAAGCTTTCCACCCACTCCATACGTCCCACGGCTCCCCCTCCTAAAATAAGGGTGACTCAACAAATAGTTCGTGTACGCGACGCGTACTACGGGACTTGTTGTAGAAAGAAGACTCATGGTTATGCAAATAATGACAAATGTGTCAGGTCACCGTTTTTTTAAAATAACAATTTACCTTCAAAACACATTTGACTCTTAAACTAAGTCTGCACCAGAGATTCGGATAAGGGGGTTCATTTGACTCGGGGAGAAGGTGTTAGGCATTCCCCGAGTCCAGTGAAAATCACGGTTGCGTACTCGATCAAGTTGGCTTTAAAGAATATTCAAATTGAAATACAAAAACACAAAAGGAAAAATAAACACACAAGAGGCTTGAGGTCGTCCCCACCTAATAAAACAAAAATAAAACTAAAACTAAAAATAAAAATACTACGAGTTCTATTTTTGGCCTCCAAATACAAATACTTCGGGGCATACCCCGGATAAAATATTTACAAAGTCTACGTGGCATTCCCCGGATAAATTTAACTAAGGGGAACCTTTCGCCTCAAAAGAAGCTTAAATACGAACCCTAAAGATTTGCCTACCCAAATGTGGTCGGCCTAATCATGCTCCTATCGATAAAAATCATAAGACAAAAATAAGAATAAAAATGATAAAATAATTAAAGATCCAATTTATTCACATGTTTAATGTCACCTTCCCCCCTACAAACCCTTCAAATAACTGATTTCTGTTCTTTTAGCATATTAGATCCATAGGACGTGCTCGATCAAATGACACCTCAAACACACATTAAGTAATGAATAATAAAGAAATACCAATGAACTAGGAATGAAACACCATGATCCATGAATTTAATATTTCCCTGACTTAATCAAAAGCATTACCCATCATACTTCTAAATATAACATCTTACTAATAAATGACACTAACTTAAACGTGAAAAATTCTAACAGAAACTTTTCATCATCCTTCTTTTCCCTTGTTCTTTTATGTGGCAGAAAACTAATTTATCAAACCTAATATTTTGCTTACTATGTAAAATTAACAAACTATGAATATAAAAACAATAAAGAGGAAGAAGGGAATAAACTTAGAAAAAGAACATGATTAACAAGACAAGCATAAGAGATTAAAATCAATGAAACTAAGAGAGTGAGCAGTACCATATTTTCATCACATATTAATCAACAATAAAGAGGAAGAGAGGAATGGACCTGAAGGACAATGGTGTCGTATTCTTTGAAACAAGATAGCCTCCTACGGACCAAAAACCAAAACTGAATACATTGTCGAACGGATAGTAATTGACACAACACTTGAACCGCTAGACCGGAACTCGAACGAGATCTCGTCGCTGACCGAAAAGCTCCAAACCAAAGCGACCTCCATCAAACTCCGTCGGATTCCATGATTTCAAAATCAAAAGTCATAAGAAGAAGCTAAACTTTAAACAACAGCAACTGAGTGAAGTGAAGTGAAGTGGCCGTCCAAAGCTGCGGATTAAGCTATCAAAGAGAAGCGTCCATCTGTTTTCTCAGAGGTGCGACGGAAGTGATGAGAAGCGAGGGTGTGCGGTTGTTATCGGCGAACTTTGTTTAGAGGTGAGAGACGGCAGCAGGTTTAGGAGCGGCGGCGTGTTGGAGTTGGTGACTGGCAGCTCTTCTCTAGGGTTATTGGGGTGTGAAGATGATGAAGAGGCGGCGGTGGCGGCGGCTGGTGGGAGGTTAAAGGTGGTCGGCGGCGACTGTGGAAGAGGGTGGCCGCTGATTTTTGTTTTTTTGGGTGTAAGGGATCTTGGTTAGGAGAGTGGGCTGGGCGGACATGGGGCGATTTGGGCTAAGAAGGGGTGCCATTTTTGGGCCTCTTTTAGATCGAATTTGGGCTCCAAATTTGGGATTCAACCCTTTTAAATCCAATAATTAAGAACTTAAACCTTTTTTCTTTTTAAAAAAAAATATAAGATTAATTCCAGTTAATTAAAATAAACTATAATATAAAAATTTTATTTTTGTATATTTGGTATAACTTATTGTATTTTGAAGATTAGAGTAAAGAAAAATAAGTGAAAATCATAGTAAAAGAAATATATTGTTACTACAAAAGACTAATGATGTTAAATTATATTAGAATATAAAAATATATGTATGACATGAGAATATTATAAAGGTGAAAATATTTTTGTGTTTTCAAATATATGTTTTGAAATTAAAAACAAAAAATAGACTCAAATTGTATAATGATATGGAGTGAATATTTTAAAATATTAAAATACTAACTAATTAAAAATATTGTGCGGGTCAAAAATTAAGCGTCTACAGATGGAACTTTCCGTATTGCAACAAAATAGTTGTATTTTTCAATGACTTTGCAAATGCTGGCTATTTTTGAATGATATGTCCTAAAACTGACTAGCCCGTGCTATTTTTACTTGAATTCATGACTCGCCATTTAGAACGGAGGAACACATAAATACACCAATGAATTAGTCAATAAACAAAAGAAAGTCCTGTCCTTCCTTCCCCGTTTAAGGTTTACCTTCAATTTTTTCTTTTCCAATCTGCCAATGATTTTGGTAATTAATTTGGCCTAACACTTGTGTTCATTCTAACCTTTGTCCTTTAACCACCCTATAAAAACCACTCCCCTATAACTCCTTCATTGTCCTCAATCCATAAGCTGCAAAGTTTTTCTCTAAACAAAAAGTACTGCAAATCTTAGAGGATCATTCTCTCTATAAATCTCTACAGTTCCATTCCCCATTAATAAACCAAACAAATATATAAGTACAAAAAGATAATATAAAAAAAATGGCACGTCAAATTATTATTTTGGCTCTCCTTTTTGTTGCTATTGCTGGATTAGCTTCAGCCGCTAATTCCCCAAGCAGCTCCCCTTCTTCATCCCCGACATCATCTCCATCATCATCGTCGTCGTCATCAACCCCATCATCATCTCCTTCTGCCTCCACTCCGTCAGCAGCAGCTGCGCCAAAGAGCAGTGCTAATGCCCCCACCGCCGCCACCCCCAAATCATCCCCTACCCCTGCCTCTTCACCTAAAGCAAGTACACCATCATCATCAACATCAACATCACCATCATCATCATCATCGTCATCATCTCCGTCATCATCTTCATCTAATTCCTCCACTTCTGATTCTGATTTTGTTCCAACTTCTTCTCCAACTTCAAATTCCCCTGCTGATGATGAACCCTCATCTCCACCTTCCCCCGACAGCGACTCTTCTTCCCCACCCACCCCCGCTACTGCTGCGGGCCCCACCGCTGACAGTGCAACTCCTGCTGAAGCACCCGCTACGCCTAGCGCCGCCACTACTTTAAAGGTCTCCTCTGTTTTTGGGGTGGCAGCTTTCGCTGGATTATTTTTCTAAGATATGTTTAATTATTACGCGATTCGTTACTCATCTGACGTTACAGAGTAGAGTGATTAATTAATTCTTCTGTGAATTGTAAAAATTTTGCGGAAGACAAAGAGAGATATAGTGACTTAGCTCTGTTACGTACCTGTGAAAAATTCTTTGATTTAGTAACATGTTGTAAGGTGTCGATCATGTGTATTTTATGTTTTTAGCTTAAATAATACGATCAAATGTACATCAGTGTCTTTGAATAAATTCATTTGCATTAACTACCCTTTTGTTCCAACGTCAAATTATGTTCTGTTCATATATACCAGTCTTGAACAACCAGTTTTGAGTATTGAAAAATGAATGCAGGTGGGGTCTATGGGGACAAGATCCCTTTAAACTTTACTACAAACTCTAGTAGTGAATGCTTCCTCGTTAATGGGACCTAAGTAGTATGAATATAAATTATATATTCGAATTCCAAATACCAGATGATTATAAGTAAAAAACAGAATTTCAAGAATTTTACGACACGATCAATTTCACGATTTTTATACCAAGGGCAAGCGGAAAATACCTATAATCCAACTTCTAATATATAATATTCAAATATTTGCCTAGCTGGAGGATGAAGTGAAGTTTATTTGCTCCTCTCTTTGCGCCTTTTCTTCACATATCAGGAAAAAATTATAAAAGGAAAATGAAAATGATCATATTAGTTATGGAAGATAGAGCTTTTTCTTACACCCGAGTTTTTCTTCCAGAGTCTATCTATGACTATTATGCTTGTTAATATAATTTAATCTAGACCTTTGAAATTTAAGCGATAAAAGGTCTGATATGTCCTTCAACTATCAATAACTAATAATTATTTTAAAATGTCATTCGTTATACTATCGGGTCAAAAGATTTCTTATTGTTACACTATTAAACAAAAACGCCCCTAAACAGACAAAATAGACACGTATCACTCTCAGATTTAGTTGACCCATCCCCAATTTAAAATACCTAATACCTCTATTATCCGACCCGTTATCCGACCCTAAACCCCCTCCCCTAAAATAACCCCACCAGACACGACCCTCTTCTCTTCTCTCACCTCACACCAAAACCACCAGAAAATATGGCAGCTCGTCGGAAAATTCCTCATGTAGTACTATCCTCCACTGTACTGCAACCCCCACCCCCACCCCTCGTCTCCCTTCTTCTCTTCTTCTTTTTCTTTGTGTTTCACCATCCAAACAGCAAACTCATTCCACAAAATAAGCGAACGGAACCGGTGAAACTCGCCGGAAAAATCACAAAGCCAACACCACTGGCTATCTCAACTCTTTCTCACTGTTTTCCTTCTTCATTTTATAATCACCATTAAAACCGGCGAGATCTACTACAAATCTTGGCCAAAACACCACTGCTATTATCGGTCATTGTGCTAAAAATTGCTTCACTTTAGCTAATCACGCAGATGAACATAACCTTTTTATTCATTTGTCCTCTCAAGTTAATCTCATCTTCGTTCATTTGTTCCAACTTCGAAATACAAAGATGACTTCATATAATAGTTGATAGAAATTACTATAAGTTACCCCTCTTAAGATTCAATTTTTACAATCTGGATTTATATGAATGAGTATCTTAGTATTTTCGGGTTTGTTGTGAAAAAGGTAAAAATGGTGAATTGGTTAATGTCTAAACTTGAAAAAGGTGAAATGTTAAAATTGGATGAAGTAGTAGCGGGTCAGCGGGTTCAAACCAAATGGCCTTGAGTCTTAAATCAACGCCACGTGTCTATTCCGTTTGTTTAGAGGCATTTTTGTTTAATAGTGTAAGGAGTCTTTTTACCCGATAGTATAACGAATGACATTTTTAAATAATTGTTATAGTAGAAGGACATATCAGACTCTTTATCGAAATTTAAATATAACAAATGCCACTCAATCAAATATGTACTCGTGCAAAAAAACAAAAACAAAAAAAGTCTAGATCAATAAACTTAACAAACATATAAGGGTGTGAGGGGTTGCGCTGATTTTGGGCAGGTCAAAATGGGCCGAGTCAATAATAAATGAGTTGGTCATTGACCAAACCAAAAGTTACTTGGGTTTAGATTAGCTAGGTCAAGATCATAGCCCCACACGCACAATTTTTACCAAGCTTTAATTAAGGTGTATTATTTTCTTATGAATTGCTTAATTACCAAATAAGACGTCTTTTCTTTTGTTAGGGTCAATATACCATATCAAACAAAAAAAATTATTTTTAAAGTTATTTAAGAAAGTTGTACATGTATCAATTTGGGCTGAAAATCAACCCAACTTTAAATGAGTTAAATTGGGTTGGGTCAAGATGAACCGAGTTCAATGATAGACGGGTCAAAGAGCGGCCCAACATTGAACGGATTAGATGGGTTGCATAGCATGTGGTTCTTAATCCACAAGCGATTCATGTTGTCAAAATGTTAAATTATTATAAATAAAATAATAATGTCGAAAGTGATCGTTCATTCCTTCTGTAGCAAAATATCATTTCCTTGATTGACGGGAAAAAGCTAAGAGAGGAACGAAAAAGGAAAAAGTATTGCAAACGTTGAAAAATAATGTGGGAGTAAATTTTCTCACTGTTGCAGTGTAGACTTATGACTTGACAGTGCTGAACGGACCAATCAATTTCTTTTAATTTGCCACACTTTTTGGTCACTGTGCCTAAATTGACCGCTGCCGTCGTAGAAATCCCATGCATGTTCTCATTTAACATCGGATGATACCCCAAAAATACCCATGCGTCACATTAGACGTCACTGATGATCCACAGAGGCTAAGCATTAACTAATTCAAGGCGGACGATAAGTGGTGTTTCATGTGACTGAACGGCTGAGTAACGTGTAAGCAGGAGGGAAACAATAGCGGGAAACGGTTGCTAATATCCTGTAGGTTGAGGAGCAAGAGTTTAATTGAATTCAAAAAAAATCGGTGTAAACATAAATTCTTTATATTTGAATTCTGAATTCGCCTTTTTTTGACCCGGCATTTGCAGAAGAGCATATGTTTGTGAAGACTTTTTTCTAAAAACACGAAATTGGGGCACAAAATATCTGGTTTAAATAGTTGTTAAGCATGCAAAAATTCGTGATATTACGAGTGAACACTTAGTTGCTGTTTCAACTAACATAGTAGGGGGAAACAAAGATAGCCACTCTATTGGTAGAGTTATCAAGAACAAACTTACATAGGTTAATACTTAATAGTTTGTCCTTGGAAAATTCATGATTAATAAAAACGATGAAATATAATTTGCAAAAGGGTACTCCATATTTTGACACTCCGTACCACTTTCAGCTTAGTAATACCACTACTTTCACTATCATCATCTAGTAATTACGACTCCCCCTTTCAAAATATTTTGAAAATTCTAGCTCCGCCTCTGACTAGCAGTGAGAACTTTTTTTGCAGTTGAGAGGACCGGCGCTTGTGGTCATGGATCCAACCAATGTAGAAGGCCGTGCACTTAAGCTTGATGCCCTAGCATAAGTAGAAGATGATGCACCTGCACCTGTTTGCCTGAAATAGGCACCATTTAACATCAAGTCACCTTCTGACCTCCAGTTCCAGCTTCTCCACTCACTTTCTGGTGCATCCTCATGCTTTGTCACCTGTTAGTATTGTAGTACGTAAGTTTTCTCATCTCCTACTTATATAAGTATATATTCTTTCTGTTTCATTTTATGTGACGTGGTTCAGAGAAAAAATTAAATATATTTCAAAAATGGAGAAAAATTATTTGACTCTTCAAACAGTAAAAGTGAAACATATGGAGTACCTCTTTGTTGAATTTCTGATTGGGAGCAAGAAACCTGTTGCCTTGACTATTAATAGTAGGGGCAGCACTACCACCAATGGCATACATTTCCCAGTGGGTGTAGTCATTGTTCACCACATGGAAATAACCATGTCTACACCTTGGCATTCTCTGCACCAAACCTTCACCAAAATGATTGAAGGCAACTGTAACTTGCATGCCTTTATCCTGCGTAAAAGAATCACTATGCCCCAATAACATGACCTTATCATGATGAGTAAAGTAGTTGTTAGAAATGGTAATTGCTGTGGATCCATGAATTGCATCAATTAGACCGTCGTGGCAATTAGACAAGGAACAATGATCCACCCAAATATTCTTCCCTCCGAAAATTGAAATGCCGTCTCCATCGGAAACATCCCACCATCCGGAATGGTGGGGTGAGTCCCTAATGTTGCCGTTACCACTCTGCTTGCAATCGTGTATATTAATCCCGTGTATAATAATGTTCGTGCTGTAATGGATTGTAATGCAAGGACCACCTGAAATAGTCGTGGAGTAACCGTATTAAGTCACTATAAGAATATAAAGTTGAACTCATCAAATTTTAAATTTTGGATCTGCTTCTGACCTGAAATGTGAACGCTGGTGCCTCGACCATCTATGGTCTTGAAAGAGTTCATGACGAGTTCTTGCTTGAGCTGAATGACCATGTCTCTTTTGAAAATGATCCACAAAGGCTCATCTTGTATAACGGCATGTCTAAGGGTACCGGGCCTGGGGTTGACTGGGTCATCGTTCCCTGAGTCAGTGACCACGTAAATTCTTCCATTTCTTCCTCCAATAGCATTCTTTCCAAAGCCAATGGCGCAATCAGCTAAACGCTGGCGATTTTTCTCCCAATTGGGGTCACAACGCCAACAATCATCAATCGGATTTCCTGTTCCACACGACAAATAGCCCAAGTTCCTCCTTGTCAATGAAGCATTGATGCTCCTGTTCAAAACAACAAGAATTACAATAAGCAAAAAGTAACATAAAATTTCAGGTCACTTCTAGTGACATTTGTTTTTACCTATGAACTTCTTGTACCACAAGCTCTGGATCTTCGATTGAAAAAACAAGAAGTGGGGTTAGAAGTAGTGTGACAAAAAGAACAAATAAGAAGAGAAAACTTGACATTTTAATGGGGCTAAACTATAAAGGAGAGCCCTATACTAAGAGAAGTACTAAAGAATTTTTTGTTTAATGGTGTAGAGGTAAGTAAAAGACGAAGAGATGGGGCAGGGCTTATAAAGCAGGGAAAAGCCGGGAAGAATGGCGTGATTAAACTAGAGGTGGGCCACACTTGATCATAATTTCAGATGATGTTTTGCTTCCATTCCCACTTGGTAGTTTTTGATCGTTAGGTTAGTTTATTTTTCCGTTAGTTTCCCATCTGATACTACAGTCAGATCATCTAAGTTTTTTTTCTGGAACCAATTTTTATGTTACGTTATAACGTATATTTTCTATAACAGCACTTTGCTATAACATTTAAAAAAATTCGGAGCAAACAAGATTGTTATAGATAGATTTGACTGTATTGGAAAGACTCTCGTTGGGGAAAATGTGCTCTCTAACAAAGGCAACCTCATACTCTAGACACACCTTAGACTTCTAGTGAAAATGATAGAATACTTACACTCAAGCAAAGGCGTATCTAGGATTTAAACTATACGGGTTCAACTTTTAAGATTTTTTATTACTAAACCCTTTATAATTTTTAAGTTATGGATTCATATCTACTATTTATTCTAATTTACTCTTAACAAAGTACTGGCAGTTAAACCTGGTACCAAAGGACCTGAATCGAATAATTTATACTAATTCTTATTTTAAAAAACAAAATAGAAAAAATACTCCCTTTTCTCTTTCTTATCCTCTGTATTCAAAAGCCTATTGTATTTAGCCTTCCAGTATTCTAAGTTTGCCTTCCCACCCCGTTGAAAAAAATGATAAAAGCACATGATTCATTTCTAGTAGAAATTAGTAGAAAGTAGAAACTAACATTGCATGTGATTACGGCGACCATAGTGGTAATTGGTAAACGAGGAATTTGATTATGCTGCGTCTGCTTCTGAATTCTAAGCTCGAGGGGGATTTAATTAACAGCAATTATATATATATCACTACTAGAAAACAAGTGTTTGCCGACGAAGCAGTACCGACGGATAACGGATTTTTATCCGTCGATATTCCGAAGGACTTTCTGACACTCCGTCGAAACTTTTGGTATTTATATTTTTGAATTGTTTTTTTTCTCGGAAAATATCGTATTTAAAATTTTGAATTATTTTTTTTAGGTAACGACGGTGTCTCTCAGTACTTTTAAAAATAATGAATGAACAAGAAAATAAAGTTACCGACGGACACCCTCAGAACATTTGTATTTATATTTTTGAATTATTTTTTTGGTATCGACGGTGTCTCTCTGTACTCTTAAAAATAATAAATGAAAAAGTAAATAAAGTTATCGACATAATCAATCCTACTGCCTTTACATAATAATCTGAATATTGTTCTTACAGTACCGACGGACTTCCGTCGGTAATTTAAATATAAAATCTTACATATAATTATTTTGTATTTTTTATTAGACAATACCGAATGAGGCTGTCGGTAAGTCCCTCAGTAAGTATTTACTTAATTATCTTGGTGGTTGATTAGCCTATTTATTAACCTTTTTTGTTTCATTTGTAGGAAGTTTCTCTTAAGAGACCCGCGAAACGTGATGAGGTATGGAAGAAGACCCACACAAAAAGCAAAATCGGGGAAGAAGCTTGGGTTGAGCCACGGGCTGAGGAGACTTATGTAAGATCAAGAGTAACTAAAAATTCTTTTATAATGATTGTTTATATACTAAATTTGACTTTTAATGTAGAATCGATATAAAGAAGCAGTGAAAGAGCTCGTTAGGAGTCAACCGGTCGATGAGCAAGGCTAGTCAATCATGCCATTGGAGGAAGAAACTCTCCCATTGTGGTTGAACGTGGTTGGAGGCGTGTATATGGGTAGAGCATATGGCCTTTCCTTCGAGCACAATTATCATCGCCTCACGTGTGGACTACAAGGTATATAATTTGTGGTTAATAAGCTCTTCTTTTTGTTAGTTGTGGTTTGGAGTCAGTTAAAAGAATAACACATATTCTGTACACAATCCTTAGCACTATTGTTGTATATGTTTTCTTGTTGTCAGTTTATTGGAGTTAGTTTACAATATGTTCATACCAATCAGGGGCGGAGCTAGCCCTTTCAATACGGGTTCGGCTGAACCCAGTAATTTTTTGTCCAAACTCTGTATTTGTCTTATAAATTTATTAAATTATACACAAGTTATTAATTTAGAACCCAGTAAATTAAAAGAATTAGAATACTGAACCCACAAATTTCAAATCCTAGCTCCGCCTCTGATACCAATATATAAGTTCCTGTTAGAATAAAAGATTTGTATGAAATGAAGCAAAACCACATATTCTGTACCTCAACTATCTCATGTATTAAGGGATGTTGACATGGGAGAAACAAACATATACACTATTAAAGATTATTTCAATTAGTTAACTCTTCGCAAACAAACAAATGTTCTTCATGTGGCGGAGATAATTCATGTGGCATTTATTCATTCTCAAGAATGTAAATGCGCTCAATGCATTTCCAAAATCTGACTTGCTTGTTGCAAAACCCGAGAATATACTCCTTCATCATACCTCTCTAGAGCATTTTCTCCGGCAAATTCTAGTTTAGAAGTTCTAGTTGCATTTTTTGCATGTCGAACTAAGCCTTTTAGTGAGCAATTTGCACTCTCGGGCTGTTCACCATTCCTCATTTCCATACATGTAAAGTTAAATACAACTCGTGTTTCCCGAACAGACGTGCGATAGGTAGATAGCCATTTGTGTCTCTCGTATTGTAGTATCCTGTTGTTAACTCTGCAGCATGTGATCTAGTATTGTAATGCCAATGAATCCCAGCTACCTTTCAAGATAGTTTAGCCCCAGTTCCTTGGCATATACTTTCTGCTGCTCCTTGGATCCTGTCGCCATGCTCCAATAGCTTTCCTGAATACCACTCTAGGAAGAATTTTTCATATTCACTGTTCCATGTTCCATATTAAAGATGATTTTCAAAGAGAAGTTCTCTTGATTTTTGTTACTATTAGTTGGACGGTTTGGATAATGTAAAAATTATGTTGGATCAAATGTTGAGTCATCGAAAAACCTGACAATCCATCGAGGTTTATGAAATTATAGGAAAGCTTGAGCAAGTTAAACATATTTCCTTACTTCAGGTAGTCAATAAAACAAATTTTCAGTTTTAGGGAGTTATTTGTCCTGAGTTGTTTTTCTTTTTTGCTCCATTTACAAAGTGAAACAATAGACAAGATAATGATAGTCAGACTAAATGAATGCGGTATGTAAAGGGCACAAACATTTTGGTTCCAAGATATTGGTGATAGAAGAAGCAGATATTGCACTTTAAAGTTGAAAGTGGAATGTGAAGTGTTAGCTTTAGACCTTGCCATTTTGTACTAAGTTGGGTCTTTATGCTTGTCTGGTAGTATGTTCCTTGGTTGAAAATGCTCATGTTTTCTGTTGTTGAGGCTTCCGTGTAGTGTAGGAAGCAGGAATGTTTAGTCCAAAGTTATTGCATTGCTATAAAATAGTGTTATTAAATTCTAACTCTTCGTGTATTTTTTTCACTTCTCTTTTGTGGATTACAAGGTATTGGGACATCCGCCACCATACAAAATGAGGACCTTGAGGAGATACGGCGAACAACTCAACAACTTTCTAGGAACTATGCGGATGAACGAGAAAAAAGAAAGCGTGAAGAGAAGATTAGAGACGCACTTAGGAATGACATCGACTCCCTCAAAGCTCAAGTGAACCACCTAATCGGCCTGCCCCGCTCTCCGCCAAAAAGCCACATTTATGAAGAGGATGAAAGTTATGAAAATAATACAAATGATGAAGAAGATGAGGGGGAATCCGAAGATGAGTGATTTTATGTTTGGTGGATTGTTGTTTAGTTGGATGTTAACTTTGAATGATACATTTTGATGTTTGGTTGGATAGTTTTGATTTTGATGGGATAATTTGGATGTTTGGATGTTTGATGTGATAATTTGGATGTTTGGATGTTTGATGGTATAATTTGGATGTTTTGATATAGTTTTATTTTTTTGTTGTTAAGTTGAGTTTTATTGTGGTTGCATTTCAATTTGTATTGTAATATTTTGGATGGCAGGTGGTGTAACAAAAAATAGGCATTGCCTCCCAAAAATGTACCAGATTTATCGACTGACTTACCGAGGGAGTCCGTTGGTAGACTTGAACCAAATTTTCATATTTCATTGAAAATACTGACGGATAGCCGTCGGACTATGAATTTATTCATATTTTTAATTTTTATATCACTAAATTAAAATTCTAGACTTATCGATGGTGTCCGTCGATATTATTAAATTATTATTTTTAATTTACCGACAGATCCGTCGGTAATGATATTATTAATATTATATTATTTTATAATATACCGACGGTATCCGTCATTAAGTAAAATTATTTGGACAGAAATGTACCGATGGCTTTCTGATGGGGTCCGTCGGTAAGTTAGCGACGGATTCTGTCGGTACATTTTACCGAGGAAGGATTTACCTACTAACCACTTACTACTGACGGATTTCTGCCGGTAAACAGTTGAATTTTAGTAGTGATTATTTTCAGCATTTCATTATTTTATACACAACAACAGCTACAGGTGACTGAAAATTTGCCAGCAATCTGGTTTTTATATTGAGCTAGATTAATAAGAAGGTATCATATGGTTATTTTTTTTCTCAAACAAAAAAAAAAGATCTATTCCTTTCTGCCTTTTTTCCTAAGATGAAAGAAAAAATAGGAGTATTGGGTGAAAGGAGAATGCAACATCGTAAAATGGTTATTAGAAATAACACATTTTTATTTATTTAATAAATAACTTTAACACATTATCTATGATACAGTAAAATCATTTTACACTCTTTTAGATTACTAATGTATAATCAATATAGATACTTACCTCTAGTTGGTTTCAAATGATGTGATTGAACAAAATATTCTTTAAATCACGAGGGAACAAAATTAAAAAGTCTTATTGAAAAACGATCGATTTGATCCTGGAAAATAAATGCTAATAAAGTCAGTTGTCATGTTGTTATTTATGGACGGAAAAGTATTTCTCTTTAATAATGTGAGAAAGTGATTTCTGAACTGTGTCCAAATATGTTTCCACATATTAATTCACAATATATTTTCCTCACAAAATAACATGTACTCTAACAGTTTGTTTGGATGGTTGTTACCCATTGTATTGTATCGTATTGTTATTTTAAATACGATATTTGTTTTGATTGTTATTTAAATTTTATTGTATCGTATCGTTAAATCCATCGTTACATAACGATGAAATGTGTCATTATATGTAACGACCGATTTGGTGTGGTTGCTTCTTTACTTTGTCTTTTTCTCTGAATCTCACCCTTCGTTATTATTAAATAATTTTATTTTATCATTTACCCTATCTTTTTATATCATAATTTTATCCTGTATCATAATTTTTTTTTACAATATTGCAAGTTTATTCTTCATATTGCGGGTACATGACATCATGAAACGATGACAAACGACACAATTTATCCAAGTGTTGTATTTATCAAACGATACCGTACAATGCAATATAATACGATATGATACATTATGAAACGATATGTAACAACCATCCAAACAAGCTGTAAAAGTACTTACTGGCGATATGTATTTACACCTAATAAATAATTAATATTAAGAATTAATAAATTAAAGTGAAAATACATATCACTAACTATAAGTAAGTATTAAGAAGTATATATTTGGTTTATCAAGAATTAAGCGGAGATAAAATAAAAGAAAACTTTCTCTCTCTACCGTCACTCATGCTCTCAGTGCATGTTAGCTAAACATATGCCTGTTTGTCCATGGCAGGAGCAAGAGGACGGGGACGAGGAAGAGGACGCGAATGACCCATAGTTGCCTTTGGGAGCTCAGTTGGAGCTCGAATTCAAGGTGATGGAACGCCTAAAACAGCAACAATGGTTTCCCTTGTGCAAATGGCTGAAGAGATTAGATCTGTGGAATTAGGATCTACATCAAACTCTAGTGGGATTCCAAAGAAGCTGGCCATGACAGAACCTTTGAAGAATACTACAGAGGTAATAACCCATAGAAATGCAGAAGTGAAGGCAGTGGAAATCAATGAAACAGTGAATCCACTTGAACTAGTAACAGAAGTAGCAAATTCGGTGGGTGCATGGACAAATCTATTCAGGGGAAAAAGATCTGCAACTAATGGTATGTCACTAACCAACATCCCGCCACAAATTGTAAATGGCCAAACTGTGGTGCAACTAGAAGCTGAGGAAGTTGAACCAGAGGAGGAAAAATGGAAGTGTGCTCTAATTGGTTCTATCATAGGAGAGACACCGGGATACAATGCTACGAGCAGGTATATTAACCAAAATTGGTTGAATATAGATACACCAGATCTTTACTTGCATGATGAGGGATATTGTGTGGTTCGATTCAACTCAATTACTTATATGCATTCTGTTTATTATGTTGGACCATACACCATCAGTAAACATCCTATAATTTTGAAGCCTTGGACAGCGGATTTTGATTTCAGTAAAGAATTTCCCACTGAAATTCCTTTAAGGGTCAAATTCCCTAATCTTCCAATGAATTGTTGGGGCAGCAAATCCTTGAGTAGGATAGCAAGTGTGTTAGGAACTCCTGTGTTTGCAGATGAGTGTAGCACAAAGCAGACAAGGATATCTTCTGCAAGAATATTGGTGGAAATAAACATCAGTCATCCACTCCCTAATGAAGTTATAGTGGTCGATCCAAAAGGCAAATATTTTAAACAAGCTGTGACATATGATTGGAAGCCTGAATTTTGTGGAGTATGTCAAGTAGTTTGGCATAGTTGTCGTGAAAAGTAGAAAGGATATATACAACATGATCCCTAACGCAAAAGAAAGAGGAATAATAAAGTTGTCACACAATAATGGAGGTGCAAAGGTCCGTGCAAACAATTTCAATAGATGGAGAGTAAGCAGGACCACCTAAGGAGGACACGCAACAGAGTAAGCAGCAGAATGAACAAACAAGCTTTACTCATGTTAGTAGAGTGGAAGAGAAAACAGAAAAGGGCAGAGGGAAAGCTTTAGAACTAAGCCTAGAGTTCAATCTACAAAACTTTCCCATCATGTGCTCTGTACCAACCAAGAATGGATTTGAAGTACTACATGGAGGAAACAGTGAAGGTCAAGGCCTACCCTTGGATAAAGGAGGGACATCCAAAACTATCTAATGAATTGGATATTTTGTAATGTTAAAGGAATGAATAGGAGGTATAAACATAAGGAGTTGAGGAACTACTTGAAAAACAAAAAATAAGACTGGCAGGACTTATAGAAATAAGAATAAAGGAGCACAATTCCAGGAAGATTAGCAACAAAATAGTACCTAACTGGGAGATGTAAATAACTACCAAACTGCAGCAAATGGTAGAATATGGTTAGTATGTGATCCACAGTGGTATGAAATTAAACTGATGAAAGCGGAAGCCCAAATCTTACACTGTGAGGTCACAAGCAAAATAGGGGACCTGAACTGCTGCCTTTCTATAGTATGTGGCTTTAATACTATTTAGCACAGGAAAGCACTACGGGAGAACTTGAGAGATGTAGCTATAGGCATGATTAAACATTAGCTTGAAGTTGGAGACTTTAATGCAGTAATGTACCAGGATGATCGAATACTAAAATTAAAGAGTATTCTGAATGCATGCATGAATTACTCCTAACAGAAATTCAATGGATAGGAGACTACTATACTTGGTCTAATAAATAATTGGAGTCAGATAGAATTTATAGTAGATTGGATAGGACGTTTGGAAATCATGAGTGGATGACGGCATGTGGGCATCTGGTGATAGAATATGATGAACCTTTCATATCAGATCATGCCCTTATGCTACTAACAATGGCTTCTTCTAATAGTAATATCAAGGTACCTTTTAAATTTTCAATATATAGGCCAATCATGAGGAATTTATGAAGATAGTAGAGGAGACCTGACAACAAACACAGTCCACAATCAAGATGAAGAACATTTGGGAGAAGCTGAAATGTATCAGACCAGTGCTAAGAAGACTGAACAGTGAGGAGTTTAAGTTCATTAATCAGAAGATAGAAAAAGCAAGGCAGGAGCAAAAGATTTGTCACAACCCCAAATCCTAACAGGTCGTGATGGCGCCTATCGTGGAACTAGTCTAGCCAACTATCACATAACTACACATTTGTTCTAATTATAATATTTTAAAAATTAATAATAATCAGCAAAATAAGCAATTAACATTTTTCTCTAAGTCTTTAAGCAAGCATAAATAATCTGATAGTCTAAACTAATCCCCCAAGATTGGAGTCAACTGATCACGAGCATCTAAGAAATAAACTAACTCTGCTAATGTCATAGACAATGTTTAGGAATAAAATACTAATACTAAATAAGGAACGAAAATGGAGAAGTTGCGGACGCTGGACAACTACCTCGAAATCTCAAACGCTGATGACAACGAACTCGGACGACTACTGCTCCGAACCAGTACCTGGATCTGCACACAGGGGTGCAGGGAGTAATGATGAGTACGCCAACTCTCAGTAATAACAGTTTGAAAAATGAAGTGAATCATAGTCAAAAACTCAGTAAAATATCATCATAAAACTGCCCCTCGGGCCATAATCATCACTCGTAACAATTTCCCTGAGCACCTCACCATCACTCAGTATCAGCCTCGCGGGCAAACTCACTGTCACTCATGCCTCCCAATCATTCATCACTCGGCACTCGCACTCAGTAGGTACCTGCGCTCACTGGGGGGTGTACAGATCCGGAGGGGCTCCTACAGCCCAATCGCTATAAACAAGCCACATCATGGCATAAATCACTCTGAGGCACTCGGCCTCACTCAGTCAGACACTCTCAGCATGCCACTCGGGCCATGAATAAAATGGGGTTCTCGACCCAAAATAGTATTTCATTTCAAGAAATAGTAATATTATCAAATAAGAGTGTCAACAATTTCACAAGAAAGACTGAGTGAAAAATCATAGTTTACAAGTAGTGAGAATATCAGTAAAATAGCCCCCAAGGGGTTAAAACAGATCGGCACTAGGCCCCAAACATGGCTTACATCCCAAATATATCAAAACATAGTAATATTATGACTCATATGCTTTAAAAGCAGTTTCGCAACTCAATATTTTCCTAAAAAGGAACATTTTTCCAAATTTACAATTTGTGCACGCCCCACACTCATCATCCAGTGTGTGCGTCACCCCAAATCCGTGAAAGGATGTAAAGTCCGGGGTTTCATACCCTCAGGACAGGATTTAAAGACATTACTTACCTCAAACTAGCCCGAAAACTATTCTGCAACACGCTTTCCTCTCGAATCAACTTCCGAGTGCTCCAAATCTATATAGATCAGAGTTTTCTCATCAAATTATGCTAAGGGAATGAATTCCAACTGAAAAATATCAATTTTAGCACAAAACCCGAAATTAGCCAAAACCCGACCCCCGGGCCCACATCTCGGAACTCGACAAATTTTATACCAAAATGTTCTTCATCATCACGAGTCCGTACATATAAAGAACTCGAAAATCGGAGTTCGTTTGACCCCTAAAATCATCCCTAAAATGTCTCATATTCTCAAGCCCTAATTCTATCTTTTTCTACGGATTTTCATAAATTAAACAATGATAATAAGGTCTTTAATAACCTTGATCGAGTTAATGAGTCCAAAAGGATTACCTCAATGTTGCATCAACGTTTCTCTCTTCAAAATCCCTCAAAAACCTTGGAACCCGCACAACAATGATGAAAAGAGGGTTAAAAATTGCGAAGTGTCCTTTTTATACTTTTCTGCCCAGGCTTTTCGCACATGCGGCCTTAAACTTGCACTTGCGGGCCGCACCTACGCTTAGGTGGGCCGCACCTACGGTTTTTCATTAAACCGGGCAAATTCTGCACCTGCGCCTCCTTTTCCGCACCTGCGAGGTCCTCTCTCCTGCATCCGCCACTTCCCCTGAACCAACCAAAATCCGCAACTGCGGACATCCTATCCGCTTCTACGATCCGCACATGCGGTTCCCCACTCGCAGGTGCAGAAATCACAGTAGAAAAATATCAGCAACTGTTTGCTGCAAATTTCCAACTCCGAACTTCCCGTTAACCACTCAAAACCATCTCGAGCCCCAAGGGACCCCAACCAAACATACCAACACATCATATATGATCATTCAAACTTAGTTGCACTCTAGGCACACCCAAAATAACATCAAAACACAAAAATCACATCGAATTCAAGCCTAAGAACTTTGAAATTTCTAAAAATCCACCAACGATGCCGAAACTATCCAAAACATATCCGATTGACCTGAAATTTTGAAGACATATCAAAAATGACATTAGGAACCTGTTCCAACTTTCAAAATTTCATTTCGACCCCGATAACCCTATTTTTCACTACCGATCAGAATTCACCAAAAACTAACTTTCGCCAATTCAAGCCTAAATCTACACCGGACATCACAAAAATATTCTGAACACACTCCCAAGTCCCAAATCACCTAACGAAGCTATCCGAACCATAAAATCCGTATTCTGAGATTGTTTACCAATAAGTTAACTCTCAGTTGACTTTTCCAACTATAAAGCTATTATTAAGGACTAAATGACTAACTTCTCACTATAACCATTCTGAACCCGAGCCAACCGACTCTAACACATCATAAACAGTATAACCAACCTATGCCAAGGCAATAACAATAAATATAATACAGGTTCTACGTAACGATCGACCGGGTCGTTACAAGATCACTCAAGAACAAATGCATATGAGGAGTAATACATAATTGCTGGTAAAAGAAAGAGAGTTAATACAAAGTTTGGAAAAAATGGTCCATGGTTTAAGAAAGTGCTCTACAATAGATCAAGCCAGGGGATTCTAATACTATGTACTTCTCAGCCTTGATCAAGGAGAGGACCCAAAGAAAGCAGATAACAGAACTTACATCACTCAGCAACAAAAAGCTATTTGAGCCAAAGGAAATCAAAGAGGAAATAGTGAATTTTTACAAGGGTTGATGTGGTATGCAACTCATATATTCCCAGCAGTCAACAAGCTAATTATGAGGAAAGGACCAATCATTTCACAACAACAAAGAATACAATTATGTGTAGAGGTGACTGAAAAAGAGATCAATGATGGACTATCCTCAATAGGGAATAATAAATCACCAGGTGTGGATGGATACAATGCATACTTTTTCAAAAAAGTATGGACAATAGTGAAAACAGAAGTTGTTGAAGCTATAAAGGATTTCTTCAAAACTGGGAAAATGTATAGGGCAATAAACTGTACAACTATCACTCTGATCCCAAAGACTAACAAGCCAAACACAGTGAAAGAGTATAGGCTCATTGTATGATGTATTGTTCTATACAAAATGATTGCTAAAATACTAGCCTTCAGATTACAAGGAGTGGTTCCAGATATCATTTGTGAAGCACAAGCAGGGTTTATACCACGTAGGAAAACAGCTGATAATATCATTCTTGTTCATGAGCTGGTTAAGTCCTATGCAAGGAAGAATGTATCACCAAGATGCATGAGAAACATTGACTTGCAAAAAGCGTATGATTCTGTTGAATGGCCATTTCTGAGGCAGATGCTTACAAAGCTTAGATTCTCAGAGTAGTTTATTCTTTGGGTAATGGAGTGAGTCCAATAGTAAACTACATTGTGATGATCAATGGTGAGACAAGTGAACCTATCAATGCAGCTAGAGGACTACGCCAAGGAGATCTAATGTCTCCCTTCCTGTTTGTAATTTCTATGGAGTACTTAAGTAGAAAGATCGATGAATTAAAGGAAGATAGATCCAATCAGTTTCACCCAAAGTGTGCAAAACTAGGTATTACACACCTTAGTTTTGCGGATGATCTGCTTCTTTTTGCTAAAGGGAACTTATCTTCTATTACTGCTCTAGACAAGTGTTTCAGACAATTTTCTGAAGCTTCAGGATTACAGGCTAACCTTGGGAAAAGTTGTGTGTATTTTGGTGGAGTTAAGAAGGAAATTCAAGACATCATATAGAGCCATTTGGGGTTTGTGCATGGAACCTTTCCTTTCAAATACCTGGGAGTGCCTCTATCAACAAAGAAGCTCATTTTAATACAGTGGCAACCACTAATAGAGAAGATCACAGGTTGAGTTACTTCTTGAACTACCAAAAAGTTATCTTATGCAGGCAGAACTCAACTAGTCAAATTTGTGCTCTTTGAAATTCAAGAATATTGGGCTCAATTGTTTCTTATACCTGCAAAGGTCCTAAAAACTATAAATGCTTATTGTAGGAGCTATGTATGGTCAGGAAGCAACACAATTACTAGGAAAGCTTTGGTGACATGGGACATAGTGTGCAATCCTAAGTGAGTGGGAGGGTTAAACATGATCAACATAAAGTTGTGGAATCAAGATGCTCAAATCAAGACATGTTGGGATATAGCTCATAAGTAGGATTAGATCGGTGGATTCATGCTTACTATGTCAAAGGTAAGCCCTTGATGGATATAGCAATCCCAGCACAAGCAAGCTGGATCATTAGGAAAATACTGGAAGCTAAGGAATACTTGCATTTGATACCTACTATCAAAATTACTCGGAGCATGACCAATTCAATCTACCAACAGCTTCTCCCTACAATGAGGCCAGTGCCTTGGAAATGTCTTATGTTTAAGAATGATGCCAGACTTAAAGCAGTGTTAATATGGCTACAACTACAAGGGAGACTAGTTAATCATAGAATTTTTGAAAAGAAGTATCGGAGCTGGGAAACAATTGTGCGTGAAGTAGCTTATATATGTCATGTAAGAGCAGCCCCTAGAGTCAAGATTTTGTTACAGAGTTTTTTGTTTTAGTTTCCAGTTAAATTTTCAATTGAGAAATGACTTGTACATAGTAGAGAGTTACTGATGTGGTAGAATTTAGATAGCTAATTGTGTTTGATTAGCTATGGGATTGAACATTTTTCAAAGGGTGATTAATATAAAAATTTAGTTACCAAAAAAAGAATTAAGCGGAGTAACGGTGTGTTACACGAGCCGAAATAAGAGGCATTTGTTCCATCAATTAAGGTTGATGCTAGTGATATAGAACCAAACTCACGACAAAAGTAAAACTTATTTGTGTGATTATTGACTGCTTTATTTTTGTTGTTCTTGTTTTTAAACTCGTGCAACCGTTTTGCACTTTAGTTACTTTTTTGGAGTAGTTAATTAGGGTAAAAGAATCACTCTAGTGAACTATAGTGATTATATTAAGAAAAATTATTGTCTTAAAAACAAAACTGAATTCACTATAGTCAACATTAACGACAACATGATAAGTTTTGGTGACCTTTTTTCCAATTTTCCTGGAATTAGAGGGTTATGTTTTCCTAATTCCTGTAACTTTTCCAAAGGAGAAAAAAGGGAGTTTTTTGTTATCTAAAATACGGGCAGTATGATTGTTACTACCGTTTAAACATCTATACTATATTAAAAGCATGAAAACCCTATCGAAATATCGTTCGCCTTATTTACCCTTTATAAATGCATTATATGTTGGATATACTTATAGTTAGGGGTGTTCAAACCGAACCAGAAAACCGTACCAAACCAAAAAAACCAAACTAAACCGATTAAAAAATCCGAGTAGGTTTGGTTTGACTTGGTTTAGTATTGAGTGAAAAAACCCGAACCAAACCGACATAAAAATATATAATTTATTTATATATTTTTAAGACTTTATATTGAATTTTCTTTAAAAAGTATTGAAATATTTGGGATCCTCTCATGTGTTAACCTTGAAAGCGTACATTAACGAAAATTATTGTTAGACGATTAAGAAAATAACTATCATGTATTACTAAAAAATTTCTCCCATTAAACTATTTTAATAGATCGTATGTTGTCTATTTTTTCAATATTTACTTAACATATATTCACTTATCAAAACTTTATTTATAATTTTAATAAAGTAAGATTGAAATAATATTCATGTAACAAAAAAAACCCGAAAACCCGACAAAACCGAACCAATCCAAACCAATATAGTTAGTTTGGTTTGATTTTGATAAAAACCGAACCAACCCGGTCCATGTACACCCCTACTTATAGTTGTAATCATTATTTTTTTGTAAAATTAAAAATTGCCTTGTGCTTGCCTTTTAGGTCTAGGATTTTTTAGAATTTCCTTGTTTGGGATTCTTTCATTACGTACTTTTCTTCGTTTGGTCTTTTCCCCCCCTTAGTTTTAGATATTTTTTAAATTTTTTATCTATTACGGTGTGTATTGTAAATGCAATTAATTTTAAAGACTTCATTATTTCCTTTTATCAAAATAACAATATCAAATTTTAAAATTTATTCCTACTTACTTTTTAATCAAGAAAAACAACATTAACTGATGTTGCTTTAATACTAGGAATATGCATCTACTTAGATTTTGTAATTTTCTGTATTGGTTGCCATTAAAACAATATATTTAGGAACTCAAACTTTATATTTTTTTTTAAACTCATGTTCAGTTGAACGCCATCATATAAATTGAGTATTACTTTGAATTATGCTAATTTCTGTTGTAATCTTCGGGACTTTGAATTAAATTAACCCTGATTAATGAACTATGACATATATGGCATTCAAATCCCTTTCGCTATTGTTGATGTATTTGTGTTTATTTTTCGAGTTTCCTACTTAGCATATGATCTCCTCTTAAGGTTTATCATGGATATTACGTTTCTTATGCCTAATTTGATTTCATCAGCACTACTCACACTGAGAGGGAGCCACCAAATATATTTACTTGTTGGTTTGTTCATCCATGCAACATAGCGACAATTAGTATATGTGGCACATTTTTAATAATTACATTTTGGTCTTAAAAAAGAATGCCAGGAAACAAAAGAGCAAACATTTATAGTAGAATACATTTTTTATGAACTGAATAATTCCTTACTCATTATTTGACCTTTATTAATTAAAGAACTTTATTTTTTCCTTGTATTAGATTTTAGTTAACAAAGAATTTCATTATCTTCGTATATGACATTAGAAAAGTAGTAAACCTTTTTTAGAGTTTTTAAGTTTTACTCTAAATTTTCATGTTCACAAAAAAACAAGAAATATTCCAAAATATACGTACGCTTGCTTTTTTACACCTTTAAATATATTTTTATTTTCTTTTATTTTATTATAAAAGTATGAAGCTCCGAAACGAGATGTTGGCAAACATTTCTAATAAATATATTACATCAAAAACTATATCGCTAATAACAGTTTGATATAATCTATCTACATAGGATTTAAGATTTATGTGTTTCTATAATGACTTCGAGTGAATTTTCAATAGTAATTGGGTTCACATTTAAATATTTATAGATATTTAGTGAATTATTCTGACACATATGTACATTATTTGGACAAAAGCTACCGGGTTCATGTGGTCACAAGGTAATCCACCCATGTCTACCTATTTCTATATCTATGTTATTATAAAGACACTAATAATAAAACGTTAAATGTTAAACGACGAAAATATCCTGAAAATTTAACTGCCTTTTATGCTCCTTGAAAACTAATTAATTCGAATAATTATATGGCTTCCGATAGGCTAAAATTGCAATACTTTTCTAACAAATGTTTGAAATCAACTACAACTTGACCTATATACTTCCATGTTGGACAAAATGTGTGCTTGACCACGTCCAAGATATAGTTGAAGAATTTTAGGTAACTAATCACAAATTAAATAAAATACAACTACAAAGTGAAGTTCGAATTGTGGGAGAAGTATGTTTCTAAGGAGTCCGAATTGAAGGCATGATTATATTAAAACTAAGTACTTATTACAACATTTCAAGTCTTCTCGATTCTCGAAAGGGAAGTTCAACATACTCCATAAAGGTAGTGGAGAACCACTCATCGACGCTAGATTGAACTTCATATTTTAGACTTTAAAGTTAATTATATATTTGCAATATTAATTTAATTAAAATAGCACATCCATTAAAATTACAAAAGATACATCCGTGGCATTAGTTACATAACTTTGATATAAATTAAGGAACTATGTATAACATAACTTTGATATGCACGTATAAATTTATTGTTTTGACATATAATTTTTTAATGATTTACGCAGAATGACACGAGCAACGCAAAGTAAACATAAACTAGTAAAAGTCAAAATTATCGGTTGGTTGACGTGCACCAATTCCACATGCAAATGGCCTACATATTCTCTCAATAAAAAAAAGTTCTCTAAGTCAATTTATACTATTTATAGGATTCAAGTTGGCTCACTTCTTTAGGAATGAAATATTCCAAATTCAAATCCGTCAAAATTAGAACGAATTGAAAATTATACTTTCATGTACTTAATTTGATACTTCAGAATTCTATTACAAACCATTTGATTTACTGAGTTTAAATTTTATTATTTTTACTTATTTAATAACCTAATGCGTCTCGATAAAATTAGAAAGACGTAAGTAGATCCAGATGAATAGAAATTTCTTAAAGCATAATACTCCCACCGTCTATCTGTCATATATCTTTTTTGCCCGACCCCTTTGATATCTCAAAAAGAAATATTCGAAAATTATGTCTGAATTTGTTTTCTTATTATTATAGTAATTATTTTAAATATATTTATGACAGAAATTAGTTTAATGTTGAATTTAATTTCGGACAAATAATCTGACCAATGAATGTGAAACGTTTCAATTTTTTAAGAGCCTTATTAGCCTTAATTCTTGAACAGTTATGCCAACAATCTGAAGCTTACGTTTTTGTATTCAACTTGGATTACGTTTGTGTATGTTTAATTTTAACGTTTTTGAAGCTTACGTTTCTGAAGCTTTAAAAAGCCTTTATGGCTTGGACAATTTCATGTTAGAGAATGTATTTTCTTTGCACCATGTCTTTGGTTTTACTTCGAAAAAGTGTGTGAAGTAAAAGATTAAAAGATTTCTTTCTTATTTTATTTTGTGCTGGGTTTTCTTCTTAATTTTTGTTGCTTCTGTTCCTAGTTATACACGAAAAGTTTGTTGAATCCTGGGGAATATGCTCAATAATATTCATCTCAGTGTGAGCGAAATATCCTTAAGGACAGTATCTTTGACACGCCTCAAGCTAAACCTTTTATTCTCCATAATCATCTAATTTTTCCAACAATCTTAGCCTTGTTATTATGGAGAATAACGCTGCTATTGTTGTTGTTGATGCCACTACGCCTGTTACACCAATTGTTTATGTTATTGTTCCATCACCAATTACCTATGCCAAACATTTTCCTGATGTTTCTAAAATTAAGATTTTTTGTGGAGATAATTTTAAGCGCTGGCAGGAACGCGTGCATTTTATTTTGGATATGCATGGAGTTGCTTTTGCACTTACTGATCCTAAGTCGATTGAAGCAACTTTCATTCAGATGGATTAATGGGTTTATGCTAATAAGGTATATAGACATACTATAATTTTTACTCTTTTTAACGAATTGTTCGATGTCTATATTTCCTACAAAGAGGCAAAAAAAATCTGGGTCAATGATAACAAAGTACACTGCTGAAGATGCTACTAAACAAAAGTTTGTAATTGGAAATTACTACAAGTGGGAGATGACGGAGGACAAGGACGTAACTGCACAAATCAACGAATATCACAAGTTGATTGAAGATCTCAAATCTGAAGATATTCCTATGCCCGAAATGTTTGTTGCTGGTATGCTTATAGAAAAACTTCACAAATCTTGGAGTGACTATAAACAACAATTGAAACACAAACACAAGCAATTGTCACCGAAGGATTTGGTCAAGCACATTATAATAGAAAATACCAATCACAAGCAAGTTGTTGCTGTCAAAGAAAAGGAGATTGCTACAAGAGTCAACCTTGAGGAGGAAAATAAGCGGCAAAACAAATTAAATAACATGTATGATAAAAGAAATAGTTATAAGCCCAAAACCAACAATCAAACTTTCAAGAAAAAAGGCAACTGATATGTGTGTGGCAAACCTGGCCGTCATGCTGCTCAATGCCGGAAGAGTGTTGGGAATGACAATCCCGCGAGGGCTAAAGTAAAGTTAACTGAAGTCAAAGCAGATGACATAATTGCTGCAGTTGTTTCCCGAGTGAACATTGTGGCCAACGTGAAAGATTGGGTGTTAGATTCGGGTGCCACTAGGCACATATGTGCTAACAGAAAAGACTTTGTGTCTTACACGCAAGTTGAGGAAGGAGAGAGGTTGTATTTCTTGGTGACTCAAGGACTACTCCAGTTCTTGAAAAAGGCAAAGATCTTCTAGAACTCACATCTGGTAAAACTTTGGCATTGAATGGCGTGTTGCATGTTCCTAGTATCCGAGCCAATTTGGTCTTTGTGGGATTATTAGGAAAAGTGGGGGTGAAGGTTTCTTTTGAATCTGATAAGGTCGTGTTGACCAAGAATAATAATTTCGTAGGCAAGGGTTATTATAACCATGGATTATCTGTACTCAATGTTATGAATGAAAATACTACTACTTCTGCTTACTTGATTGATTCTTTTAATTTATGGCATGCTAATTAGGACATGTTAGTTTATCTTATATTAAGAAAATGCATATTGAAGGTCTCATTCTAAATATTAATTATTCAAATATTGGTAAGTGTGAAGTTGTGTTGAAGCTAAACAAACAAAGAAATCGTGTGCTTCAGTATTTAGAGAATCTGAATTATTAAGTTTAATCCATATTGATTTAGGAGACTTGAAACAAACTATGACTAGAGGAAAGAAAAAATATTATATGACTTTTATAGACGATTTTTCTAGATACACAAAAGTCTATTTGTTAAAAAATAAAAATGAAGCTTTTGATAAGTTTTTAGTTTATAAATCTGAAGTAGAAAATCAATTGGATAAGAAAATCAAAATAATTAGATCTGATAGAGTGTTGAAATTATTTTATTGAATAATTATTGTGAGAAAGAAGGCATTATTCACGAGATAACTCCGTCATATTCTCCACAATCAAATAGAGTAGCGGAAAGAAAAAATAGGACCTTAAAGGAAATGATGAATTGTATGCTTGTTAGTTTTGGTATCCCGGATAATCTTTGGGGTTAAGTCATTTTATCTGCTTGTCATTTACCAAATAGAATTCTTTATAAGAAAACAGGTAAAACTCCTTATGAGTTGTGGAAGGGCTATCCACCTAATTTGAAATAATTAAAAGTGTGGGAGTACCTTGCTAAAGTTATGTTGTCTGATCCTAAGAAAATAAAAATAGGATCTAAAACATCTGATTGTATGCTTATCGGGTATGCTGAAACCAGTGCAACATATAGATTTTTAGCAGTAAAAAATTATGTACTTGAAAACAATACTATTGTTGAAACAAAAAATTGCTGAATATTTTGAAAATAGTTTTCTTTTAAAATTTGAGAAAATTTCTGATGCTCCTATTACTCCAAGTGATAATATTTCACATGTTCCAATTATTCAAAAATGATTTTGTGTGATGACCCAAAAGGTCATCCTAAGTAATTCTAGCTAAATTTGTGTTTCGAGGCCCCGAAAGCCTCCGTTAATATCACCTCGATATGCGTGCGCAGCACGGGCATAAAGCCGGAAAGCTTCCATGTGAAAATTTGATAATAAATGAGAATTTTGAATTGAATAATTGAATAAAGTTGACTTTGGTCAACATTTTTGGTAAACGGATCCGGACCTGTGATGTGACGGTCCCGGAGGGTCCGTAGGAAAATATGGGACTTGGGCGTATGCCCGGAATCGAATTCCGAGGTCCCAAGCCCGAGAAATGAATTTTTAAAGAAAATTATTTTCTGAAAATAATAAAGGATTTTGAAAATGAATAATTATGTGAAAACCGTAACACGGGCGTATTATGGTTCCGGAGCTCGGAATAGGTTTATTATATGTTATGTGACTTATCTTTGAAATTTGGTGTAAAACGGACGTGAAACGACGTGATTCGGAGTTAAAATGGAAACTTTAATAGTTTATGAAGTTTGAGAAAATTCTATGGATTTTTGGAGTTTAATTCATTGCTTTTGATGTATTTTGGTGGTTTAATTATTTGCACAAGTCCGTAGGATGTTTATGAGGTTGTGTGTGTNCCTCAGACTCTACCAAGGTTGTCCGTGAGTTGTGAGACCTAAGCAACCTAGAGCTCTGAGCATTTTTTGTCACGACCCAAATTTCCACCCTTTGGGTCGTGACTGCGCCTAACGTTGAACCCGCTAGGCCAGCCAACGTATACTTGCAATAGCAATTTAAAATCATTTAATACTGAACGAAACGATAGTTCGTCACTTTCAACAATTTCCCCACAAAAATCATGTAAGCATTGCTTAATAAAAGTAACGAAACTTTCAGAATGCGCAGAATAAAGACATGACAAACATGAAATAACGTAAAACTTCCCACACTAGTAACTCTCAAAACTTTACTGAGCCTTCCAAATCCCTTCAGTTGTTTCACAGCAGAGAAATAATAATAATATCTTAGAAAAA
>ML284685.1:3694-28344 GCA_005239495.1 Nicotiana undulata
GGGGGGGGGGGGGGGGCAACTAGGGTAGTGATTAAAGTGGTAATTAGGATTGGGTGCTCAAAAATTTCAGAGAGAACCACCATAGCTAAAGCTTGGCTTAGGAGGAATGGGAATGCGATCACATTTCGCAAATGCGGGCCGCACCTAGGTCGCATATGCTAACCCTAGGCTGCTGGAAGAAGATGAAGTATGCGACGAAGATGCGATCGCAGATCACACATGCGGACCGCATATGTGTCGCACCTTTAGGCAGTGTGAACCCTTTTCCTGATACCCTTGGTGCGGTTGAAATGCGATCGCATCTTCACATATGCGGTGGAAGTGCGATCGCATATGAACTTCTTTGTTTTGCCCAGTTCTCCAATGTGAAGCATATGCGAAACGCATCCCGAGAATGCGATCGCATATGCCATCACATATGATCATCACTTGTTCACAAATAACATGATGCGATGGAGATGCAGTTCGCATTGCCTATATGCGATCGCACTCCTGAAGCATCAAGTCCCTTACACAACATTGTGTATTTTTTTTTATGCTTAACTCTCCTCTCTACTCACACGCACCTTTTATTTTGCAGTCATGCCTCGGAAACCAATAATGTCCGCTACAAAAAGACCAAATTCAAGCAGGCAAGAACCTCCGACCAAGCGGGCAAGACCAGCACCTCCCCAACGTACTGTCGAAAGCTCCTCCCAGTCTGATGAGGAGGAGCTTGGGCCTGAGATAAATTTGACCGCTGAGTTGAGGCGAAAGTCAGGGGATGATTACCAGCTAAGGTTCCCGTTGTCCAATCCCAGGGAGATATATCGGGAAGGTCTCACTACTCGACAAATCCTTCCTGAGAAGAGACTGAGTCTGCATGGCCTCCAAGAGCAATACCCTCATATCTTGGAGAACATCAAGGCAAGGAATTGGGATCGCTTCACTGAACCCTTGGGAGAGTACAATGAGACGTGGGTGCGAGAGTTTTATGCTTCTTATGCTGCCTCCAGGAATGCCCATCACAAGAGAAATAAAATCTTTGCGGAGCAAGTCATTGTCCGGGGGGTGGAGGTCTCGTGTAGTCAGGAAGCCATCCAGCCAAGCCGAATATCAGACAAAGTTAGCCAACCGCGATAGAGAAAGAGCTTGGGTTGCGTCAGTGATTGCACGGGGGACCCCGGCTTTGATCAACCCTTCCCACAAAATACTCAACGAGGATCTAACTCGGGAAGGCCGGTTTTGGCTTGCGTTTGTGTCAAATCGACTCATCCCCTCCAGGAATGAAACAGCCATTAACATTGAGAAAGACATCCTCATTACTTGTATCATGTCCGTCATTAGTGTTGATGTGGCGGACATTGTTTTTCAACAAATGGGGATCAGGGCGTGGCAGAAGAAAATCTCCTACCCATTTCAACACCTGATCACTTCTTTATGCCGGAAAGCCAAGGTCACTTTCATGCCTTCTTGTGATAGGTCGGCCAAGACCGACAGAGACATTGACATTACCCGGATTAGTGATGCTGGACCCAAGCCAGCAGCAGCCCACCCAGCCAGTCCAGTACCCACTACAGAGGGAGAACCCTCAGAGCCCCAGACATCCGATCTACCTCCATCTGTACCTTCTGCTACTCCATCCCAGACAGCTGCCGAAGTTGGTGCATCCTCCACCATTACACGGCCTATTCTCTCTCAATTGGGTCTTCTAGCTCACCACGCCAATGCCAAAATCGACAAGCTTCTGAGTGAGCTCCCATCCTTGATTCGGCAGGCCCTCACCCCTATTCAGTCGTCAGTGACTGTGCTCGAGGGTCGCCTCCATGAGCTTGAGGCGCGTGTTAAGAAGGTAGAGAGGGGTGAGATTCGACACCTAGCAGAGGTGCGGGATGATGTGTCCACTCTACAGTTTGAGCTCAAAAAGCTGCAGAGCATGGAGTTTGACTTTTCCTCCCTCCTACCCAAGGAAGGTGACCAGGGGGGCGATACTTCTGAGCCAGGGCTAGGGTTTGATTTCTCCACGCTGATGACAGCCCCGGCAGCCACTACTGTTACTCCTCCCTCTACAGGTGTTATTTCTGACGATGCTTCTGAGTCAGAGGAGGAGGATTCTGAGCAGTCTTCCTCGTCCGATGAGGAAGAACAGGAGCAGGGTCCTCAGAAGAAGGGCAAAGGAGTAGCTGAGTTTCCGATTGCCACAGCCGTAGAGCCGACAGAGGAGGCACTTCTACAGCTTGCTATTCAGCGATCTTTAGAGGACACAGGCACCCCAGCAGCCCAGCCATCAGCAGCTGAAGGCAGTAGTTCACACACGGCCATCCCTCTAGATGCTGAGTCCACATCTTTTCCCCCTCCGCCAGTAGCCGACATTCCTCCTACTGAGCAGTCATCTGCTCCTGTTTCTGTGGTGCTATAAAACTAGATGTACTTTTTTTTTTGCTAGCAACTTGATGTACAACTTGATGTATATAGCCCTACTTCATGTATGAATACATTTTGTTTCATGAAATTGCTGTTATTGTTAAGATTGAGTCTCTTGTAGTTAGTAATGAAGTCCCTTTGGTTTTTTCTTCGTCGGGTTCTTTTCCAAAGGTGTAATAGTAGAACCATGGTGCGAGGATGAAACATAGTGACCGATTAAGTGTAGGCATCGAGTCTCAAGCATGTATACCTGTGAATAATCCATATCCTCTCGAGAAAAGAAAAAAACAACACAAAATCAACTCTATAAACTTGAGACTCACCTTTTGACATTATGTGTACGTGGAATGTTACTTGTAAATAATGAAAGCTTGAGGCGGCAAGCCCTAACCCTTAAACCACAACCATGAAAACTAAACAGTCATGTGCCATGTGTGTTAGTTATAGTGTAAATCATTCCTGTGTATACCTCTGTCAGCTAGAACTTGCCCAGTTGGTTTTTTTATGCTAATAATAAGTACATTGAGTTGGAGACATGACCTTAGGCAATCTTTGTGATACTAAAGAAACCCAGTGTACCTTTCAAGCCACCAAATGATGTATGAATACCACTAGTTCCCCAATCGAGCCTGTACCTTTTTGTTGGACAACTCATTACAAACCTTTCCCGTTTTGAGAAGTAATTCCCTCTGTTGAGTCCGTCCCTCCTTGAAGACTGACATGAGGCATAAAGCCTAAGTTGGGGGTGTGATGATAGAATCAGAATTTGGATAGGTTGTACATTGAGTGTAGAACGTATACCTCATAAGGTCAGTGGAAAAGTGTTCAAGCTCCCAAAAAAATAAAAAAAATAAAGGTCATGAGGTCAAAAAGTAAATAAATAAATATATATTTTGCATGGGAGCTGTGAAGGAACTTGTGGAGGTAGTTTTACGGTGGTAGTTAAGCATCAATAAGGTCATGAGGTCTAAAAGAAGCAATAGACGCAAAAAGAAATTGTGAGCAGTCTTCAAGGAGGGTGTAGTCACCTACGCCCAAATAATGTCCTAACAATACCTAAGCCTGCATTACAACCCAAAAAGTCCTGATGGGATCTCCAACCGAATGGTTTTAAAATGGCGTCGAATCAAAATAAGGGCAAGCCTATGACATGACATGTGGTAACACTTGAACTTCTTTGAGAGTGTAAGTGTCATGTAAATAGTCCCATTGCTGTCAATATTGTAAATATTGTGATTGGGGACTTTCTTTCCTTGTGGTGAGGGCACATGTGTTGTGGAGTTAACATTAAGTGAGTTCTCGAGATAGGGTATAATCACACTCAGTTGAGGGTAACATCTTGTCAAGACGCGTGAGGCTCAAGGTTCATAAGTTGATTAAATCTCCTGTAGATAATGGTGACTGTAGAGGATTGGATGAAATACATGCTTGTAGTACTGACACCTAACACTGCCCGTGGTCACAAATTGTTTCCGATCTTGTAGTTAGAATCTAGGATAAGATGGAGTAAATTTAGTTGCTTGAGGACAAGCAAGAGTTTATGTTGGGGGTGTTGATGTGCCGAAGAATTTCGGCACATTTAATACCATATTGCTTAAAGTATGGCTCGTTTCAAGAGCATTTACTCTTATTAATCATAGAATTTTGGTATTTTGTAGTACACAAGGTGTAAACACTCAAGACCATGTAAAAGGGAGTTAAAGAAGAGAAAAGAAAAGGAAAATGGTCAAATGAGATCGCATATGCAACATGCGAATCGCATTTCAAGCCTAGGGGTCGCATACCGCAACAGAAAGTTGAGTCAAAATTAAGGAGTGAAATGCGGTCAAATATGCGACCGCATATCCCAAATGCGAACCGCATTTGAATCGCATCTCTATCTGATGCGTGAAGCCACACTGCAAATGTGACGCATGAATGCGATCGCATATCATCGCATATCTCAAATGCGATAAATCTCTGGGACCTAGGGTTTTGATATGCAATGGAGGAGGTGAAGATGCGAATCGCATTCCTATTATACGACAGGAATGCGATCGCATATCGCCCGACAGGGGTGTTTTTGTCTGTTTTTCACCCGAATTTTCTGCCCACTATAAAAGGATTTACTTGGGTGTTGTGGGTCACTCTGGTCTAGCTTTTGAACAACATTCTCTCATTAAATATTCTTCACCTTTTGGAAGTATCAAGCCAAGCAAGTGGTGGTTTGTAAGCATTCATGCCATTATTAAATAATTGTTTCTTTTTGTTATTTATGATGAGTAGCTAAGTTTAAACACTGAGGTTGTGGACCCTAAATGGGTGTTATGTATTTGGGTATTTGCCATTGAATATATGCATAATGGGTAGTTGATATGTGTTTACTCTTCGTCTTATATTTCTTGTTAATGGTTGCAAACATTAACTTATGCCATAATTTTATCTTAGCTTGGAAAAGCGGGTTAGAAGTGGTAAGAGTAAATACCAAAGACTCGAGGCGCTAAACCTCGTTTAATACAATCACTTAGGAATAAGTTGGTTTTATTTGGCAATACGTGATTCGGATTTATTGCACCTCTTTTACATTTGGAAAAATCATAAAGAGGAAATACCATCTTAGTATTGGAAAATCTAGGATAGTTATCATAAGAATCATTTGCATATCAAGAACTTCCCATTAGAAATATATCATATTAATACCTACTTGCATTACACTCCATGAAAGGGGACACAACCTTGGTTATTTTACCCATATTAATTACAACCTAAATTAGTTTCCATTGTTACTACTCTTTCTTTAAAATAGTAGACTATTAATCACCACCTTCTTGTTCACTAATGGAATAGAATTTCGATTAGAGTTAAGAACCACACTAACAAAGTGATATTTTCACACCTATTCCCTGTGGGATTCGACCCCAACCTTGTTGGGTTATTATATTTGACTTCGACCGTTTTACACTATTTTAAAAGTGTAATTTGGAATCCATGCCTTAAGTATAATTTGATGATAAAGATCTGATATTTATAGATCTGGAGCGCTCGGAAGTCGATTCTAGAGGCAACCAGGTTGCAGAATAGCTTTTCGGGCTAGTTTGAGGCAACTAATGTCTTGAAATCCTGTTATGAGGGTATGAAACCCCGGACTTTGCACCTTTTCACGGGTTTTGGAATACAAAGATTGAAACTTCGGACATATATTCCCTATTTAGGAAACTATTGAGTTGCGAAATCGATTTTAAGCCTATGCTTATTAAGTATTTATATATTATGATATGATTTGGGTTGTAAGCCGTGTTTGGGGCCTAGTGCCGATCTGTTTTCCCCTTGGGGGTTGTGTTTACTATATTTTTCTCACTGACATGTTATGATTTTTACACTCAGTCCTTTCCTAATAAATTATTTTGACACTCCGAGTATTTTGATACTACTTATTGAAAAATGAAACACTTTTTGGGTCGAGAACCCGGTATGTTTATGGCCTAAGGGGCAAATTGAGATTGCCTGACTTAGTGAGGATTTCAGTCCTATGTTGTGAGGATATGAGAGAGGCTTTCAGGCCTATGTGAGAGGATTTCAGGCCTATGTTGTGAGGCTTTCATGCCTATGTTGTGAGGCTATGAGAGAGGCTTTCAGGCTTATGTGAGAGGCTTTCAGGCATGTGTGGGAGGCTTTCAGGCCTATGTGAGAGGCTTTCAGGCCTATGTGAGAGGCTTTCAAGCCTATGTTGTGAGGATTTGAGGCCTATGTTATAGCGCTTAGGCTGTAGGAGCCCCTTCGGAGTCTGTACACACCCCCAGTGAGCGCAGGTACCTACTAAGTGATGATTATTGCCCGCGGACCTGACATTGAGTGATTGTGAGAATGCCTGATGGGCTGATACAGAGAGATTGTGAGGATTCTTGATGGAAAATTTTTACGAGAAGTGATTTTGGCCCGAGGGGCCGTTTTATGAAAATGATTTTACTGAGTTTTGAACTATAAACCACTTGTTTTCAAACTGGTTCTTGCTGAGGATTTTATTGAGATATATTGATATTATACTTGTTTCAAGGGATTTTCTAGCAATTGGTTTTCAAACTTAAATCATTTCTGTATACTTTTGGGGACGTAATATTTTACTGGTTTTGCGAATTGGTGTATCTGTGTTGTGTGCTTCGTATTTCTCAGACTATGATTTCTTTTAATTACTACTGAGTTGGCGTACTCATCATTAATCCCTATGCTCCTGTGGAAAAATCCAGGTACCGATTTGGAGCAGTAGCCGTTTCTGAATTATTGCAGCAGCTTTACGAGATTTAGAGGTAGATGTCCAGTGTCCACAACTTCTCCATTTCCCCTCCTTGATTAGTATTAGAATTTGATTCATAGACATTATTATGGTATTAGCAGAGTTAGATTTATTTTCGTAGATGCTCATGACTATTGACTCCAGTCTTGGGAGGTTTTGCTTAGAGTTGTTAGACTATTATTGGGGCGCTAAGACTATATGAATTATCTCCATATTATGATTGATGTTATCATTGAATTATGAACTATTATAAAATAACTAATGCGTATTAATGTGATGATTGGCTAGCCTAGTTCCACGATAGGCGCCATCACGGCCTGTTAGGATTTGGGGTCGTGACAAGTTGGTATCAGAGCACTAGGTTACATAGGACTCAACGGTCATGAGCAGGTTCAGTAGAGTCATGCGGATCAGTACGTAGACGTCTGTACTTATCTTCGAGAGGCAGCAGAACCCTTAGGAAATATTCCATATTCTTGAATTCTTATCGTGCGAATCCATTTATTCAGCCAAAAGCGTAAGTCTTTGAATTCCTTTCATGTATTCGAATGTGCACGCAAGCGCTTGGTATTAGTTGTGCGTCGACGGCTTGTGACTTCCATGGGTGAGATGTGATTTTTAACATGTTAATAATGGGCCGGTCGGAAGGACTTAAGGTCGGATTTTGTCTGTGGCTTAAGTGTTGATATTTCATTTGGGTGAGAACATGTGTTGGGGGACTTATATGTCCCTTTGTGTCCTTATTGAGTGAACTTTGTGACTATATGACTACATGGTGAGTGTGACTGGATAGTTAAATGTATTTAGGTTGTTTGATTGTGACCAAAATTAATTGGCGGAGACGTGGAAAGAATTGACCAAAATGTATTCGAATGCGCACGCAAGCGCTTGGTATTAGTTGTGCGTCGACGACTTGTGACTTCCATGGATGAGATGTGATTTTTAGCATGTTAATAATGGGCCAGTCAGAAGGACTTGAGGCCGGATTTTATCTGTGGCTTAAGTGTTGAGATTTCATATGGGTGAGCACATGTGTTGGGGGACTTATATGTCCCTTTGTGTCCTTATTGATGGAACTTTGTGACTAGATGACTACATGGTGAGTGTGATTGGATAGTTAAATGTATTTAGGTTATTTGATTGTGACCAAAATGAATTGGCGGAGATGTGGAAAGAACCATTGATTATTTGACTTCTGTATTGAGTTAGAATATGGCTCCGAGTTATGAGTATTGGAAGACCTCTCATGTTGTTAATCGTGGCCTGAAGCAAATCTTACTATTGTGCTATGAGTTCCTGGTGATGCCTTTTAAGCTGAACAATGCCCCAGCAGCGTCTATGCATTTGATTAACAGTGTATTCCAGCCGTAATTATACTCATTTGTTATTGTATTTATTGATGACGTCCTATCGTACTCTCGTAGCCAGGGATAGAATACTCGGCATTTGATGATGGTATCACAAGGATATATGGAGGAGAAGCTTTGTGCGAAGTTCTCCAAGTGTGAGTTGTTGGCTCAGTTCGGTAGCATTCTTGGGACACGTGGCATCTAGTGAAGGTATCTATGTGGTCAGACGAGTGTGAGTAGAGCTTCCAGAAGCTCAAGAATTCCTTGACCACAACCCCAGTGTTAGTATTGCCATCAGCTTTAGGTTCTTATACCGCTAAATGGGATGCCTTGGGGGCAGGCAGTGGTTGTGTTCTAATGAAGGAAGGTATAGTAATTGTGAGATGGCTATGATTTTCGGAAGTGTATAGAGAGATAACATTTTGAGATTAAGCAGATAGGGGTATCTCCTGCAGGTTGCCTTGAGGTGTGTGACCCTTATGTTTATCTGTAGCAATCTTTTCTATCAGTAGATGATGTATGTTGTAATTTGAGCTTAGCTCGCTTGTGGAAGTTGTCATGATCATTATAATGGTGAATTTCGGTATTTGCATACGAGTTGAGGGTTAGATGGTCTGAGTCATATGAGCGTATGAAGGATTTGGTTGAATCCCACCACGTTATGGTGGCAGTGATAATGTGTGGGCATCGTGATTTATTGTTTGTCTTGATATTTGGCTTGGAGCCAAGTAGGGGAGTCCGCTAATGATAAGTTGATTACATGATTATGTGTTGCATTGGTTTAGGTTCGAGGTATGTTGGTGAATCAGTTATGACCTATAGAAGTGGAGTCCGGGAATGACTCGAGTGATGGAAATTTCTTTGATACAAATTGTAATGTACTTTACGGATAGTGGAATTCATTGAATGATGGAGTTGTACCGGTAAGTGTAAAGTGTGCAATGTATGAGTGTGTTTGTTGCTTCAAGGGTGTGGATTACTTTCCTAGTATGTGGATTGCAAGCGGGTCAGATCGTTCTGTTTACTTGGTCAGTGTGATTGAAATTGCGTAGAGTAAATAACGTTCGAGAATGGGTCAGACAGATTCAAGGTTATATGTAGCGATCGAGGATCTTCAAGGTGTGAGAAGGGCTGGAACTGAGAATTTCGGGGAAGGTGTCAAGGCTTATGGTGTATTTGCATTATCATGGATTCTATCCATCTGTATCAGGAAAGTGAAGGTAGTGACTTTAAATTCGCAAGAAGTCTCTTCAGGGTAAGTATTTCCAATCTGGTGCTTTGGGGATATTTGAGAGAGTATTCAGCGGCTTATAAGCCTTAAACAATATATTTTATGCTCGGGTTTTGTATGGTGAGTAGGGAGTGAGAATTGCGGTATTATGGTAAGAAGAAGTATCAATTCGAAGGTAAGTCAGAAGGAACTTGAATGAATAGGACATCTTGGCAGTAGGTCGGATCAGCATGATAAACAATAAGGGGTATGATTAGTTCGGTGGGTGTTATGAAGTAATGAATTGTTACAGGTGTTTCTTAGATATTCTCTTGGGATTTGGTGGCATGCGTATCTTGGTTGAGTTAGAAGGATGTCCTGCCGGTTTGGTGTTGTACTAATGGGATTCGGAGAGTTCTGGATGGTTTCTACCACGGCTAGAGATGTATATTTCTACTGGCGAGAGGGTTATGTGATGTATAGTTATTTTACTTCTAAATGGGATCAAATGGAAAGTTCTTGGCTAGTTGGGTACGTAAATGCTTGTGGCTTGGAAGGGATCATGAAGTTCTCATATTTATCATAGGATGGCGTGGTGTATGCGGTATGTTGTGTAGAGTTGGTATTTGCATATGTGAGATCTCGGTTCAGTTCGGGAAGGAAGGTCAAATTTCTCTGGCAGTATCGGCAGTTTCAGATGACTAGGTAGATGATATATCTAATTGGGTGGCTCGGTGAGGCTATACATTTCAGAAAAGGGCAATGTGTGGAGTTAAGGGTGCTTTATTAGTATTGCGACGCTCTCTTGTTGGATCGACTGTTGACATTCAAGGTTGCTTGGTGACATAGAGGAAGTATGGGGGTATCCCTCGTGGAATGATCGAGTATTAGAGACATGTTATATATTCGAGTGGTGAAGTTGGGATCAAATATGGTAATTGGTGTGCTTCGTGGAACTTCGAGACTGGGAGTTTTCATGAACAAATTATTTTTGTAGTTATGAACTACAAGAATACGAGCAAAGCTAGTCAGGTGTTAGTATATGTCATGATTCAGTCATTATGAACCTTTGGAGAGTTATCTACCTGTTGTGGATGACCAGAGTTGATTTAGAATATAATTATTGGTAGGTCATTATGGGTGTGTGTTCTATCGGGGATTTTTAGCGGGATTGAGACGTGTTGGTTATGTTATTTATGGTTCGGGTGGCATGGTATCGTCCGATTTCCCCGTGGTTATGGAAATGCACTTTGGGTAATTGATGTCGAATTTCGCATGGTTATTGATTTTGAGCAAGGTGGCATGAAGTGTTTCATGTGGTCCAGTGGGTGAATGGGATCACGCTCTGTAACGGAGTTAAGTAGAGGTATGATCCTTGGTGTCGGATTGGGTGATATGGTCTCACTAGGTGTACCAGGCCGTTAGCATGATGTGGTAATGGTAAGAGTCAATGCCAGGATAGTCCTCTCGTGTGAGTCCACTTTATTTAATGAATTGGGCTCTTGGTATGTGGTTATTGAGTTCACAAGTTTCACAAGTTATGGCTCTGGATGGTATTGATACTGATCGGATGAATGGTTGCTGGTTTATACGTGTTTCTTTCATCATTGGCAGTATATGGATGGGTTAGAGCAAGGCATGGTTTGATAAGAGGGTATGTACCGGCATTGAGTTGTTTGAACATCTATTGTGGTTAGGAGTTATCTCTATAGGTGGTCGAGTCATGCAGTATATTATGTGAATTCATCTTGTGTTGCGGATATGGCTTGATACGGCGTGGTCAGACTATTTCAGCTTATAGTCATGGAAATTTGATCTTGCTGATTATTTCAGAAATGGAAACATGGTTCTAAGGTTTATGGGTCAGGATTTGATTTCGAAATTTTGACTGTGTTGTGCTATTAGACCTATATGGGGTAAGGTGACGTGGGATCATCTCCGATCATGTGCATGGTAGGTTACATAGCAATTTTGGTGGTGTTTGGAAAGACTTTAGGCACGTTCGAGGACGAACGCGTGTTTAAGTAGGGAGAATGTAACGACCCGGTCTGTCGTTACGTAGAACTTGCATTAAAATTTCTGTTATTGACTTGTCATAGCTAGGTAAAACTGTTATTGATGTGTTAGAGGTGGTAGGCTTGAAATCGGAATAGTTATAATGAGAATTTAATCACTTAGTCACTAAAAATAGCCTTATAGTTGGAAAAGTCAACTTGGAGTTGACTTATTGGTAAATGATCTCGGAATGCGGATTTTATGGCTTGTATAGCTTCGTTAGGTGATTTGGGACTTAGGAGTGTGTTCAGAATATTTTTTTGATGTCTGATGTAGAATTAGACTTGAATTGGCGAAAGTTGAAAATTTAGAAGTTCTTAGGCTTGAATTCGACATACATATGGTGTTTTGGTGTTGTTTTGGCTGTTCCGAAGGTTCGACTAAATTCGAGTTATGTAATGGGACTTTTTAGAATGTTAGTATGGGGTCTCGAGGAGTTCGGGTGAGTTTTGGATAGGTTTGGGCTGCGTTGTGCTCATTTTTCTTATGCTTCGACGTCGTTTCTTGAAGCATAAATGATACCATATTGAACAAATAAGTTCCGATTACTGTTTTGAATGAAGTATTAGATCCGTATCATAATTAAGGACCGTAGCAAAAAGAATCGTCCAATTTGGACATCGTATGAGGATTTTATGGTCATTTTACCAAGGTTGCCAGATTTTTCAGGTTAATTACGAAATTGCCTTGACGGCGTATTAAACATCTGCACAATTTGCAAATCTTAAAACCACATATCTCCTTCATTATAAGGTCAAAAGTGAGTGATTCAAAAGCCTAAATTGATTAGAAGTTCACAAGGAATCCATTTGAAGTATAAAACGTGAGTTTTGGGATTGTTTGACACAAGAATCGAGGAAGAATAGCTGGAGAAAAAATTATACAAAACAAGAGTTTGTTCTTTCGGTCATATCTTGAGTTGGGGAGCTCAGATTTGGGCGATTTTGGTAGCGCTTTTCATCATATGGATTGGGGTAACTGTTCTCTACTCATTATTTTGCTTATATTTTATGAATACATCTTTATTTTTGGGATTTGATTAATGATTTCAAAGTGAAATTGAGGGATAGGGCTCGAGTTTAAGAGACCTTTAGGGATCGATTTGAGGGGTCAAACGAACTCCGATTTTAGCGTTCTTTATATGCACGGACTCGTGAGATGATGTAGAAAATTTTAGTTTAAAAATTTCTGAGTTCCGAGAAGCGGGCTCGGGGGTCGGGTTTTAGCAAATTTCGGATTTTGAGCTAAAACTTGTAATTTTCAATTGGAATTCATGCCTTAAGAATAATTTGATGATAAATATCTGATCTTTATAGATTTGGAGTGCTCAGAAGTTGATTCTAGAGGCAAGCAGGTTGCAAAATATCTTTTCGGGCTAGTTTGAGGTAAGTAATGACTTGAAATTCTGTCCCGAGTGTATGAAACCCCAGACTTTGCACCCTTTCACGGGTTTTGGAATGCAAAGATTGAAACTTTGGAAACATATTCCCTATTTAAGCAAAAATTGAGTTGCGAAATCGATTTTAAGCCTATGCTTAATCAGTATTTATATATTATGATATGATTTGGGATGTAAGCCGTGTTTGGGGCCTAGTGCCGATCTGTTTTTCCCTTGGGGTTGTGTTTACTATATTTTCCTCACTGAAATGTTATGATTTTTACACAGTCATTTCCTGATAAATTGTTTTGACACTCGGAGTATTTTGATACTACTTATTAAAAAATGAAACATTGTTTTGGGTCGTGAACCCGGTATGTTTATGGCCTAAGAGGCAAATTGAGAGTTTCTGACTGGGTGAGGCTTTCAAGCCTATGTTGTGAGGATATGAGAGAGTCTTTCAAGCCTATGTGAGAGGCTTTCAGGCCTATGTTGTGAGGCTTTCAGGCTTATGTTGTGAGGATATGAGAGAGGCTTTCAGGCCTATGTGAGAGGCTTTCAGGCATGTGTGAGACGCTTTCAGGCCTATGTGAGAGGCTTCCAGGCCTATATTGTGAGGTTTTCAGGCCTATGTTATAGCGCTTGGGCTGTAGGAGCTCCTCCGGAGTCTGTACACACCCCCAGTGAGCGCAGGTACCTACTGAGTGATGATTATTGCCCACAGGGCTGACACTGAGTGATTATGAGAATGCCTGATGGGATGATACAGAGTGATTGTGAGGATGCCTGATGGGCAATTGTTACGAGAAATGATTTTGGCATGAGGGGCAGTTTTATGAAAATGATTTTACTGAGTTTTGAACTATAAACCACTTGTTTTCAAACTGGTTCTTGTTGAGAATTTTACTGAGATATATTTATATTATACTTGTTTCAAGGGATTTTCTTGCAATTGGTTTTCAAACTTATGTAATTGCTGTATACTTTTGGGGACGTAATATTTTATTGGTTTTGCGAATTGGTGTATCTGTGTTGTGTGCTTTGTATTTCTCAGATTGTGATTTCTTTTAATTACTACTGAGTTGGCGTACTCATCATTACTTTCTGTGCCCCTGTGCACAGATCCAGGTACCGATTTGGAGCAGTAGTCGTTTCTAATTGATTGCAGCAGCTTTACGGGATTTAGAGGTAGTTTTCCAGCGTCCACAGCTTCTCCATTTTCCCTCCTTGATTAGTATTAGAATTTGATTCATAGACAATATTATGGTATTAGTAGAGTTAGATTTATTTTTGTAGATGCTCATGACTACTGACTCCAGTCTTGGGAGGTTTTACTTAGAGTTTTAGACTAATATTGGGGCGCTAAGACTATATGAATTATTTCCATATTATGATTGTTGTTATCATCTAATTATGAATTGTTATAAAAGAGCTAATGCATAGTAATGTGATGGTTGGCTAGCCTAGTTCCACGATAGGGGTCATCACGACATGTTAGGATTTGGGGTCGTGACACACAATCACAAAGAGCCTTTGCAAATTCGTCACTTCTAATGGTACAAGGAATAGTAAAAGCACCAGGATCATCCAACTTTGGAGCCATCGAATGCACAATTGCACTGAGTTGGTGAATGACTTTGATAGTTTCAAAATTGATCGATCTCTTACCAAGTCTTTCATAAACTTAGCATATCCAGGTATTTGGTCCAAAGCTTCAACCAACGACACATTTATAGAGAGACTTTTCATCATATCAATGAATTTCTTGAATTGATTCTCGCCATTTTTCTTGGTAAGACGTTGAGGATAGGGAGGAGGTGGCTTAGGCTATAGTTCCTTAGCTCTTTGCACTACCGGTTCCAGTATGTCAATCATATGATCCCTAGACGGGTTCATGTCCTCTTGATTCTCTTCCACTGTATCATCAGTATCAATCCGCGCTTCATTATTTGTTTGCATAACATTGTTCGAGATCTTCTCTTCTTCTACCACTTGCTCATCATCCACGAGTTGCCTTTGACTTCAGGTAGGTGTATTGTCACCTTTTCCACTTCTTGTAGTAACGACCATGGCATGTGCGGTAGTGTTCCCACCATTCTGGTTCACCACCGTATCACTTGGTTGTGCCCTCTTAGGACCCGAGTTCAAAGCTTGAGAGATTTGTCCCATTTGCACTTCTAAGTTACGAGATTGATGTACTGTGAGACGCAAATTGGGCATCAGAATCGGCATTCTTCTATATCATTTGCTTGAACATGTTTTCAATATGACCCATTTCATTGTTGAAGGACTTAGGAACATGAGAAGGATAAGGAGGTGGGTTGCTCGGTTGTTGGTACATCGGGGGCCTTTGAAAACCCGACCCTCGATTTCCTTAATCGTTGTTCAACCCTCCTTGGTTGTTGCCTCACCAGTTGCCTTGATTGTTATTATTTTTACAATTCCCTTGGATGTTGCTTCCATCCCAATTTCCTTAATTGTTCCCACCATTCCAATTACCTTGGTTGCTAGAATTCCAATTGCCTTGATTGTTTGAAGGTCTCCACTATTGTTGACTAGGGCCTTGATAGTTGTTTCTTTGCTCTTGAAAGTTGTTCACATATTGGACCTCTTCATCTTGATCATTGTAAGAATCCCCTTGATCATACCCACTATCATCTTTCACAAAATTTTCCACTCTTTGTTGCATTTGTGGACTTCTTGTTCTTTTCTAGTTTACCATCATATTGACTCTTTCCATAGCATTGACTTGCCTCAAGTTTTGCACTTGTTGAAGTTGAGCTTTTGCCAATTGGTTCATGGTGGTTGTCAACTCGACTATGGCTTGCCCATGATCATGTAACTTTTTGTGAAGAAGAATCACATTTGGATCGCCTTGTGGAACATTGGCATTAGATTGCCATTCCCATGAAGTATCTTCCATCTCATCCAAAATATCACACGCCTCCGCATAAGGCGTAGTCATGAAGTTCCCACCAGCAAGTTGATTCACTACACATTGGTTTGTGGTATTGATCCCCCGGTAGAAAGTTTGTTGAAACATGTTCTCTGTCATATCAGTGTTGCGGCACTTTTTCACCATTGTTATATATCTTTCCCATAGCTCGTGTGGTGGTTCATTAGGATCTTGCTTTAATGCTAGAATTTCATCCCGAAGAATAGACATGTGCCCGGGAGAGAAGTACTTTGAAATGAATTTCTCCGCAAGTTCATCCCACGTATGAATGGAATGATTTGGCAAACGTTCCAACCAATCTAAAGCTTTCCCCAGTAGAGAGAAGGGAAAAATCCTTAGCCTCAAAGCATCCTCGGAGACATTTGTTTGTTTGCTTCCCCAGCACGTATCAACAAACCCCTTCAAATGTTTATATGGATTTTGACCCGGTGCACCGGTGAAGAACCCTCGTTGATCGAGCAAAGTGAGCATCATGTTGGTTATTTGAAAGTTGCCCGCCCTAATACGAGGTGGGACTACAGAACTTGCATACCATTCATTCGGCAACACCCGGTGTGGAGCTGATCGTGGTGGAGGTGGGGGTTTAACGGGGACATTGTCATTAGGCGGTCGACCTCGCCTATTAGCTTGAGATTCAAGAGGGACCTCACCCATTGAATCATCATCAACGTCCACATCCCCCACATTTATGTTTCTGAGATCATTGTTAGCCATGATTGCACCTACAATACTCACAAGTTAGTAACAAGGAAGGAAAATGAGACAATTCACCCATAAAAACAAATATATAGCTAAATCTGTTGTTAGCTCACCGACAACGACGCCAAAAATTGATCTCGTTCAAGCCATACCTCTATTTGAGGTTTTGAAATTGTTGGAGCAATAATAATACCCAACAAGGAGTCGGGTTCGATTTTCCACAGGGAGCTATGAATGGGGCTAGGAGTATATATTTGAGTGATTAAGCCTGAATTATCTCGGATTAAACTTCCATAAAAGTTGGTTTGTTTTTAAAATATATTTTAAACTAAGGATGACAACTAAGGATTAAAACTAGCAAATTATTTTTTTATTGTTTTCCAAATAGTAAAAAGGCCTAGGGCTATGACCTCACCTAAGTGTTTACTTAATGGGTTGTAAACCTTAAAGCTTGTTTTCTTGATCGGGGTGGATTAAAGCTATCAACACTCGATTACTCACTCAATACCTCTCGGTCAGAGAGTGATTTTGCCCAATTAAGCTTTCTCAAGTCCAAATGGGTATTGAACAAAACAGTTGATAATAAGCTGAAGTCGGATTTTATTATCTCTAGATTCGACCTTTTAGTTGGGTTTATCAATCTCTCGATTGAACAAATTCCTTGCTAGCCAAGTTTTCCTAGACTAAGTCTCTCTTTCTCAAGAAGAGACCAAGTCAATTAGGCATGAAATAATGTTTGCAACCATTAAATCTTCAATTAAAAGCAAGAACATGGCTAGATAATCAACACGCAACCATAAACAAGCAATAAATCAAATACCCATAAAGTTTACACACTAGGGTTGGTTCACAACCCTAGTGAAATCTAGCTACTCATGCTTAAAATAGAATATAAAGAAGAAGAAGTGATAATTAAACCCATACTAATGGCTGAAATGTTAAAACTAATATTATAAAAGCTCAAAATGGCTAAAATAACTAAAAGAAGCAAAGAAAACGGTTGCTGGTGTCAAAAGGTACAAAAGTTAACCTAAAAGGTGAAACTATTCTATTTATACAGTGCTGGAATTTTCGGGCAAAATTGCCCTTTTCAGAGGTTCTAAGGCCGCATAATTCCATGTGTGGTCAGCACTTGTCTTCAGTCTTGACAAGAGTTGAATATGCGGCTGCATAATTCTGAACCGCGACCGCATCTCTCATATTCTGCGGTCCACACATTTCTGAGTGCGGCCGCACAGGGCTCTACTGCGGACCACACATATCTGAGTGCGACCGCGTAGCTGACTTCTGCTCACAATTCCTTTGAGCTTGCACTGAGAACTATAAGAACTACTGATCTTGCTTAGCTTCTGCGACCGCATTTTGCACTTGGGCTCTGATAAATTTTCCTTTAGAATATGCGGCCGCAGATGGAAATCTGTGGTCCGTACTTTGAGCTTATGTGCCTGATCTTGTCCTTGAGTTCAGATCACTCCTTCATCTTTGAGGCTCATTTTCCACCATTCCGGTATTTAAGCATATTTTATCAGTTTTTTGGAACACAATTAAACGCTTTTGGACTAAAACGAAAGTAAAAAGGTTCTAATAAGTAGTCAAAATCCCCACTTATCAGTGGTCATGGCAAACGAGAGAACAATATGAGTTCTCAAAACAATCCTTCAAGAGCAAAAGCGGTAACTGCCACTATTGTGCCATGAAAGGTCATTGGAAAATTAATGTCGTGCACGTGAGCATTTTGTTAGGCTTTATCAAAACTACATCAAAAGAAAGGCAAATATTGTTGGAGCATCTTCTGCTAATGCCCCAGTGGAGTCTAACTTGACCTTTAAAAATGATTTTGAGGCAGGGCCTTCAAACAAAAATGATGACAATGATGATGCAAATCTTGTTTTGAATGATGATGATTTTGAAGGCCTCGATTATCTTACTCATTTGAAAGTTGAAGACTTCTTTTGAGATCAAAACTAAAGTTTGCATTTTATTGGGGAATGTATTATGTTGTTATTTTTATTTTCAGTGTTTTTTTTTTTCTCGTTCTAAGTTATTTTTATTTTCAAGTAGTACTTAAGTTGTCTGATGTTGTCGTTGGTTTTGTTAGTTTTTCCTTATTTCTCATGGTGTACTTTTATTTTTTTATGAAGAAATTAAAATTCTCAAGTCTTCAATTGGATCGAATATGAGTAATTAAGATTTATGCCTTGTGGATAGTGCTATAACTCACATAATGTTAAGAGAAAAGAAAATTTTCTCTTATTGGTTATGAAAAAGGCCTATATTAATACAATATCTGGTAGTACAACGTTAATTGAAGGATCTTGAAGAGCGCCCTTATTACTACCTAGAGGAATGATATTAACTATTAATAATGCATTGTATTGTATTAAGACTCAAAGAAACTTGTTGAGTTTCAAAGCTATTCGTCAAAATGGCTACCATGTTGAGACCTATAACAAAGGAAAGATTGAAGTCCTTTATATTACTACAATAAAAGCGGGGAAAAATGTGTGCACGAAATATTACCTGCATTTTCTTCTAGGTTGTACCACACAAACATTAGTGTGGTTGAATCACATGCCATAGTAAATAAAAGGTTTACTATTTCTAATGATTTTTATCATTTGGCATGAACGTTTGGGCTATCTCGGTTCTAACATGATGCGCAGAATTATATAGAATTCAAATGGGAACACATTAAAGAACAAGAAGATTCTTCAATTAAAGGAATTCTCTTGTGTTTCTTGTTCTCAAGGAAAATTGATTATTAAACCATCAACAGCCAAAGGTTGATTGAATCCCCTGCATTTTTGGAACGTATACAAGGTGATATATGTGGGCCTATACACCCTCCGTGTGGACCATTCAAGTATTTTATGGTCTTGATATACGCATCTACAAGATGGTCACATGTGCTTATTGTCAACTTGTAATATAGAATTTGCGAGATTATTTGCCCAAATAATAAGGTTAAGAGCACAATTTTCAAATTATGCAATTAAGACAATTCGTCTTGATAATGCTGGTGAATTTACATCATAGGCCTTTACTGATTATTTATGGTCACTAAAATAAAACTTGAGCATTCAGTTGCTCATGTTCATACTCAAAATGGTCTAGCAGAATCGTTGATTAAACGCCTCTAATTAATCGCTAGACCATTGCTAATGAGGACAAAACTTTCCCTTTCAGTATGGGGACATGCTATTTTGCATGCGTGCAGCACTTGGGGCGCATAAATCCAACCGTTAATCATGAAGTCTCCCCGTTACATTTGGATTTTGGTAAGGAGCCAAATATTTTCCATCTAAGAATTTTTGGATATGCGGTATATGTTCTAATTGCTCCACCACAACGCACAAAGATGGGTCCTCAAAGAAGGTTGGGTGTATATGTTGGTTATGAATCTCCTTCTATTATTAAATATCTGGAGCCTAAGACAGGAGATTTGTTTACAACCAGATTTGCTGATTGTCATTTTGATGAATAATTTTTCCCAAGATTAGGGGGAGAATGTCACGACCCAGAATCCTAATCTGAGTCGTGATGGAGACAACGGCGGGGTTAGGCAAGCCAACACAATTTACACTAAGTGATACCCCTCCCATCTAATTAAACAGGTAAAATATTACAAGTTTATAACAACTAACATGATACTAACCTTAAGTGAAGGTAAAGTCATAGTAGGTACAAAGCCGAAATAATACGTACACATAGATATACATCCCAAAACCACAAAAATATACACCGCGTGTGTGCCAGGAACTAGTGTCACGAGTGTCATGGGAAACTACTGAATATACAACAACTACAATATATACAGAGTCTCCGTCTGAATGACATGGACAGAGAAATATAACAAAAGAACTCCAGGGTACTGCTAGGATGTCGCCGGGAAAGCAGCTCACCGTGAAGTATGACCACGCTATCAATATCCAGCATCGGCCTGATAGTCAGACGTGCCAGCCTCCGGACCTGNAACTTATGATAGAATATGATGAAATACAGTAGGCATGTGAGGGAATTAAGCAACAAGTACATATATCAAAAGTAGAAAAATCCAAACAGTTACTGAACTAAACAATAAAGCACTTTCAAGAGTAAGACCACAGAACGAAACAATAATCACAAATTCTTAGATCCGCCGTGGCATACGGACCGCTCCCATAAGGTACCTTCAACACAGTCTTGGCGTACGGCCTGATCCCATATATTTCACAATTTGTTTTCAATCCCGCCGTGGCGTACGGCCCGCTCCCATATATTTCACAATTTCTTTTCAATTCCGCCGTGGCGTACGGCCCGCTCCCATATATTTCACAATTTCTTTTCAATTCCTCCGTGGCGTACGACTCGCTCCCATATATTTCACAATTTCATTTCAATTCTGCTGTGGCGTACGGCCCGCTCCCATATATTTCACAATTTATTTTCAATTCCGCCGTGGCGTACGGCCCGCTCCCATATATTTCACAATTTCTTTTCAATAAAGCCTCAGAAGAATAACACGATGCAAAACATAATTTCATAGTACATATGGCGTTACAATAAATCATATGAAGCATTACAAAGAAAACATATCAGGCATTAAAAGAAAACATATTTAAGGCATTACAAGAAAAGCATACAAGGCATTACGGGAAAGCATACAAGGCATGATGTGGGCCTAACTACCCGGACATAACAATAATAGCCGCTACGTACGGACTCTCATCACTTGGCGCGTACGTATCCCCCAAACAATTTACACATAGCATATACATGACCTATGGGGACAATTCCCTCTTACAAGGGTAAAAAGGAGACTCACCTCGTGTCAAATCTACCCCTCGGACCACAATTGCGCCCGAAACTCCGAACTCTATACCCGAGGACTCGCAACTAGTCAAAAGGTATGAAATTAGATCAATGCATGCACAATGTGAGAAATCATCCTAGTTATTCAATAAAATCGCTATTTTTGACGAATTCCCAATTTCCAACCCCAGCCTCTCATGGTCGCATTCCGAAAATTCTCGAAGGAATCACTCACCCATAGCCTAAGGATCACTAAGGTGTGATTTCTACTTGAATTCATGGCCTAAAATGGAAAATTACAAAACCCTCAAAACCCTAAAATTACTACCTAATTCTATAATTTTTAGATTATTTAGTAGTGACTTTAACTAGGAATTAATGTTAAAGCTAGAAGATTATGGGGTTTAACTTACCTCTTACAGTGGGTGGTCGTGGGAGATGCTGCCCAAGCTTGGATGCTCTCTAATGGAAGTTGATGTTGGGTAAAATGAAGAAAAGCTTGTAATTTGGAAATTTACAAGGGGCTGGCAACAGTGATTTCCGCACCCGCGACCTTCGGACCGCAGGTGCGGGACCGCACCTGCGAGAGAATCATCACCCCTGCGGAAAAAGGGCCTGGGACCCTGGCATCGCGACTGCAGAAAAGGAGTCCGCGCCAGCGGTCCTGCTCCTGCGGAAGAAGGGTCGCACCAGCGATGGGGGTCGCACTTGCGAAGGCTGGACCGCAGGTGCGGTCACACCAGAAGCAGCCACACCAGCAGTGGAATTTGCTGGTTTATGGCCCCGTGCCGGGTCCGGGAAGAACCTAGGCCCACTCGAGCCCCCGTCCAAATATACCGACAAGTATATATTCATGATACGGACTCGCTCGAACCCCTGGGATATGGAAAACAACAACGAAACTCAAAATTCAACCCCAAAACCAAATTGAATCAAAACTTAAGAACTTGAAATTCTAGAATTCACTTCAATGCGCCGAACCGTCCTAAACTACTCGGTATGACTTCAAATTTTGCAGACAAGTTATAAATGACATGACGGAACTATTCCCGATCTCGGAATTTCATTCGGACCTCTGGAACATAAAATCACCATTCAAGCCAAATTTCAAATTCTTTAAAAACCTCAAAACTTCATTAACATCAATTTGTCCTCATTTTGATCCGAAACCACTCAAATCAAGTCTGTTTCTTACCAAATTTCGCAGATAACTTATATAACACATATTGAACCTGTTCCGGGCTCCGAAATCATAATACGGGCCCGGCAGCATAGGTTTCACATCAAGGTTCATTTTCATAAGCCTTTAATATTTTCATAAAATAATTTTCTTTAAAAATTCATTTCTCAGACTTGGGTCCTCGGAATTCGATTCCGGGAATACGCTCAAGTCCCATATTTTCCTACGGACCTTCCGGGACCGTCAGATCACGGGTCCGGGTCCGTTTACCAAAAATATTGACCAAAGTCAACTTTATTCAATTAATTATCAAAAACTTAACTCTTAATCAAGTTTTCACATAAACGCTTGTCGGCTACGCGCCCGGGCTGCGCACGCACATCGAGGTGAGATTAATGGAGGCTTTCGGGGCCTCGGAACACAGTCAGAATTAGATGCACATAAGATGACCCCTTTTTGGGTCATCACAATCTCCCCCTCTAAAACAAACGTTTGTCCTCGAACGGACGTAGATTCGTACCTGATGTGCCGAATAGCTGTGGATACCTACTCCGCATGTCCTCCTCGGACTCCCAAGTCGCCTCACCGACTGGTTGGCCCCTCCACTGGACCTTTACGGCAGAAATTCTCTTAGACCTCAAGTGGCGGTCCTGCCTATCAATAATAGCGATTGGCTCCTCCTCGAAGCCCAACTTCTCATCTAACTGAATAGTGCTGAAATCAATCACGTGAGAGAAATCGGCATGATATCTCTGGAGCATGGATACATGAAATACCGGATGAACTCTCGATAAGGCGGGAGGTAAAGCGAGCTCATAAGAAACCTCCCTGACTCGCCTCAACACCTGGAAAGGGCCTATAAACCTGGGGCTCAGCTTGCCCCTCTTCCCGAATCTCATAACGCCCTTCATCGGCAAAATCTTCAACATTATCTCCCTCCATAAATGCTACATCACGCGCCCGCTGATCCGCGTAACTCTTTTGTCTGGACTGAGCTGTACGGAGCCTTTCCTGAATAATCTTCACCTTTTCCAAGGCAATTCTCACCAGATCTGTACCATATAGCTTGGCCTCGCAAGGCTCAAACCACCCAATCGGAGAACGACATCGCCGACCATATAAATCCTCGAATGGAGCCATCTCGATGCTGGACTGATAACTGTTATTGTATGCAAACTCTGCCTAAGGCAAGAACTGGTCCCATTGACCGCCAAAATCAATCGCACAAGCCTTGAGCATATCCTCCAAAATCAGAACTGTACGCTCCGACTGACCATCAGTCTGAGGGTGAAATGCTGAGCTGAGATCTATCTTAGTGCCCATCTCACTGTGCAATGCTCTTCAGAAATGCAAGGTGAACTGAGGACCTTGATCTGATATAATGGACACCGGCACACCGTGTAACCGGACTATCTCCCGAACATAAATCTGGGCCAGCCTCTCCGTAAATAAGTAGTAGCCACAGGAATGAAATGCACTGATTTTGTCAACCTATCCACAATGACCCAAACCGCGTCAACCTTCCGCAAAGTCCGAGGCAACCCAACCACAAAGTCCATTGTGATGCGCTCCCATTTCCACTCAGGAATGGGCATCTGTTGAAACAAGCCTCATGGCCTCTTTCTACTCGTACTTGACCTGCTGACAATTGAGACACCTAGCCACAAACATGCACTATATCTTTCTTCATCCGCTTCCACCAGTAGTGCTGCTTCAAATCACGGTACATCTTTGTCGCACCCGGATGAATAGAATACCGAGAACTGTGGGCCTCTTCCAAAATTCTCTTCCTCAAGCCATCAATANNAACTGAGCAACTACATGAGCCAAAACTCGACAAGGCTCTGAAAGGTCCAATCTCACAAGGCGATTGGCCAAGGACTGAATGTCCAAGGCTAAAGGTCTCTCCTCAGCTGCAATGTAGGCCAAGCTACCCATACTCGCTGCCCTCCTGCTCAAAGCATCTGCTACTACATTCGCCTTGCCCGGGTGATATAAAATAGTGAGATCATAATCTTTTAACAACTCAAGCCATCTCCGCTGCCTCAAGTTAAGGTCCCTCTGCTTAAGCAAGTACTGCAGGCTGTAGTGGTCAGTATAGACCTCACAAGATACACCATATAGATAATGTCGCCATATCTTCAAAGCATGAACAATCGCCACCAACTCCAAATCGTGCACAGGGTAATTCTTTTCATGAACCTTCAGTTGTCGCGAAGCATAAGCAATAACCCTGCCATCCTGCATCAGCACACACCCCAATCGGACGCGTGAAGCGTCGCAATACACGGTATATGAACCGGAAGGCAATGACAGAACTGGTGTTGAGGTCAAAGCTGACTTGAGCTTCTGAAAGCTC
>ML284687.1:4242-19752 GCA_005239495.1 Nicotiana undulata
CCCCATTCGCGTTCACACCCCTAACTATGCGATCGCGTATCACAAAAATAGTGCCATAAACCTTTACTCTATGCGATCGCGAAACTCCTTATGCGATCGCATAGAACAAATGTTTGGGCACCAGCAAAAGAAAAACCAGCAGCTTTTAACATGATCAAAACCTCTCGTGGCCTATCCGAAACTCACCCGAGCCCTCGGGGCTCTAAACAAAACATGCACGCAAGTCTAACAACATCATACGGACTTGCTCGTGCGATAAATTCATGAAAATAACGTGTAAATCTCTGAATTAAACCTCAAAACTCATCATTTTCAACAAAAACTCTTAAAGTTCATAATTTCTCCATTTTTTACGAAATTTCACAGTTAACCTTTAAATATTATAACAAAGTTGTACCGGGCTCCGGAACCAAAATACGGACCCGATACCAATGATTTTCTTTTCTTTAATTCTCAAACATTTCAGCAAAATAATTTCTTTCAAAAATTGATTTCTAAGGCCTGGGACCTCGGAATTCATTTTCGGGCATACGCACAAGTGCCATATTTTACTGCGGACCTCACGGGATCGTCAAAACACGAATTCGGGTCCGTTTACTCAAAATGTTGACCAAAGTCAACTTTTATCAAATTTAAATTCTAAAAATCAGTATTTCTTATATTTTCACATAAAAGCTTTCCGGTTTCACGTCCATACCGCGCACGCAAATCAAGGTATTTAATTTTAGTCTTTTTATGTCTATTAATCATGGAACGGAGTCTAATTTTATAAAATGATCCATTGGATCATCACATATGTTAACGAAGAAATTTCCCCGAAAATATCTTAAGTTTATGACTTTGCCGAGGGCAGCCTTTAGAAACGGTTGTGAAATTTTTTCTTTTTCGAAGGCCTAGTTTTTGTTACGGATTTCAGACGTTTACGAGCCGTGTTAATTTGGTCGTAGCTTTTTAGTTCGGGAGCTGGCCATTGGGCTTGTTTTCCCGAGTTATCCGGGCTTGCCCAAGATAACAGTCCCCGAGGGGGTGGCCGTGGCCTTTAGAAACCGGGGAGTTGCCTAATAGGTCTTTTTCCCCCGAGGCCCAATGACTTGGGCTGTTTGAGTTGGACGGCAGTCTCAGAGTGAGGGAGTGCTCGTTCGCATTTCGGTTATGTATTGCCCTTGGGCTCGTTATTTTCGGAAGTATGAAACTCTTTAAGGGATGTAGCGAGGAACTTTTTTTGAAACATAAGATTGATTGCAAAGAAAGTACTTCTCTTTATTCTCGATCAAAATAGCCATACATGCATACATATTTTATGCTAGGGCTCGAGAAATCTACGTGGGTACGGTTCGTTCGTTTGGCCCTTACAATTAATCATATCTATCGAGACCCTTCCTTTATGAAGTAGTTTCCTCGCTAGAGTTGATATCCCAAGGTAATGCATATCCGAAGGTAGCCCCCCAGTATTCGAGGTTGATTGCAAAGGAACCTCGGATATTGTTGAATTGATCTTTCGTGCCGATTCGTAATCGGGCTTGATTCTTAGTTAGCAAGATTTATTCTTGCCTCGTTAAAAAACTTGCCGAAAAATCCATTTGGGACAAAACCGGTCTAAGGGAAAAAAAGAGCAACACGTGCTTTCAGACCTAAAGACTTCGTGTCGCTTCTCGTTGAGCACCTGCAAGTGTTAGTTTGAAATAAAAAGGAAATGAAATGGGGTCGTACCTTAGCAGTAATACCGTTTTAGGTGAGATATATTCCAATTGCTCGGTAGTTGTTCCCATTCATTGTTCCGAGCTTGTAGGACCCTTTCCCGATTACCTCGAGAATCTGGTATGATCCTTCCCAATTCGGACCCAATTTCCCTTTGTTTGGATTCGGGGTGTTTAAGATGAATTTCCTTAGCACTAAGTCCCCGACATTAAAATATCGAAGATCGGCTCTTCGATTGTAGTACCTCTCGATACGTTATTTTTGGGCAGCCAATCGAATAAGGGTAGCTTCGCGCCTTTCGTCCAACAACTCCAAGATCGTACTAATGGCCTCGTCATTTGACTCCTTTGTTGCGTATCATCATCTGATACTTGGCTCCCCGACTTTGATCAAAATCAGGGCTTCGGTACCGTAAGCCAATGAGAACGGAGTAGCCCTGGTACTAGTCTTCACGGTCGTGCAATATGCCCAAATGACTTCGGGTAGTATTTCCTTCCATTTTCCTTTGGCGTCGGTTAGACTCTTCTTAAGATTTTGGATGATGGTTTTGTTGGTCGATTTGTCTTGCCCGTTCCCGCTAGGATGATGAGGTGTTAATAGGATTCTTTTGATCTTATGATCTTCGAGAAATTTGGTTAATTTGTTATCGATGAACTGTTTCCCGTTGTCACACACAATTTTGGATGGATTCCCAAACCGACATATGATGTGGTACCAAATGAAGTCGGTGACTTCCTTATCCTAACCTTCTCGTATGTTTGTGCTTCAACCCACTTAAAATACTAGTCAGTCATAATAAAATAAGATGAGCTTTACCAGGTGCCCATAGAAGAGGGCCAACGATGTCCATTCCCCACTTCATGAATGGCCATGATGACAAAATTGAATGGAATTGTTCCCCGGGTTGGTGAATCATCGGTGCATGTATTTGGAATTTGTCACATTTTCGAAAAAACTCTTTCACATCTTTTTCCATGTTGATCTAGTAATAGCCCTCTCTAATTACCTTTGGAACCAATAATTCGGCACCGGAATGATTTCCGCAAGTGCCATTGTGAACTCCCCTCAAAACATACTCGGTATCTCCTGGTCCTAGACATATCGCTAGTGGTCCATCGAACATTCTTCTGAACAAGGTTTCTTCTTCGAACCAGGTGAATCGGGTTGCCTTCGTGCGCAGGTCCTTTGATTCTTTTGGATATGAGGGAAGTTTTTCAGTCTTCAAATACTCCATGTATTTATTTCTCCAATCCCAGGTCAAGCTTGTGGAGTTTATCTCGGCGTGGCCTTCTTCAACTACTAACCTCATGAGTTGCACAACGGCCCCCGAATTGAGCTCGTCGTCTTCGACCGATGACCCCAAGTTTGCCAGGGCATCGACCTCACTATTTTGATCTCGAGGCACGTGCTGCAAAGTTCATTCCTTAAATCTATGCAAAGTTACTTTCAACTTATCTAGGTATCTTTGCATTCATTATTATCTAACTTTGAAGGTTCCGTTAACCTGATTCACCACAATGAGGGAGTCACATTTGGATTCGATCACCTCCGCTCTCAAGCTTTTGGCTAGTTCGAGACCTGCAATCATGGCCTTATATTCGGCCTCGTTGTTAGTCAATTTCATAGTTCTAATAGATTGTCTAACCACGTTCCTTGTGGACGATTTTAGTACAATGCCGAGTCCGGGCCTCTTTGCGTTCGATGCACCATCCGTAAAGAAGGGCAATATTATCGAGGACGTACCTGAGTTTACCAACAACTCTCTTTCGACCTCGAGTATTAGGGCCAGCGTGAAGTCAGCTACAAAGTCTGCCAAACTTTGAGACTTAATGGCTGTTCGGGGTCGATATTCAATATCATACCCGCTGATTTCTATGGCCCAATTAGCCAATCGTCCAAAAAGCTCGGTTTACGCATTATAATTCACAACAGGTAAGTTGTTACAACACATATGGGGTGACATTGAAAGTACGATATTAGTTTTCTAGAGGCGCTTATCAAGGCGAGCGCCAATCTTTTTAGGTGGGGATATCTAGTTTTAGCCTCTCCCAAGGTCCGACTAACAAAAGAAATCGGAAATTGCGTACCTTGTTCTTCCCAAACTAGGACTCCACTTACCGCTATCTCCGATACTGCCAAATATAGTACATTTGTTCGTCTGCCATCGGCATGTGAAGTAGTGGTGGGCTCAATAAGTATCATTTAAGCTCTTCCAAGACATGTTGGCATTTCGGAGTCCATGTGAAGTTATTTTTCTTCTTCAGCAAGGAGAAAAATTGATGGCTCTTATTGGAGGACGTCAAAATGAATCGCCCCAGGGCGGCTATGCGCCCGTTTAACCTCTGCACGGCCTTAACGTTGTATACTACCATGATGTCCTCGATATTTTTGATCTTGTCGGGGTTGACCTTGATTGGATACCATGAGTCCGAGAAATTTTTCGGACCCGACCCTGAACGCGTATTTTTTCGGGTTCAGCTTCATGTTGTATTTCCTCAATATACTGAAGTTTCCTGTATATGCTTCAAATGGTCCTCTGCTCGCAGTGACTTAACTTACATATCATCAATGTAAACTTCCATAGATTTCCATATTTGTTATTCGAACATCCGGTTTACTAGGTGTTGGTAAGTGGCACCAGCATTTTTTAATCCAAACGGGATTATGTTATGGCAGTAGGTACCATGTTTAGTGATGAACGAAGTCTTTCCGGATCATCCAGGTTCATTTGTATTTGGTTTTACCCAAAATAGGCATCGAGAAAACTGAAGATCTCGTGGTCGGCCGTAGCATCGATCATGCGATCGATATTAGGAAAATTAAAAGAATCCTTGGGGCATGCTTTATTTAAATCCTTGTAATATACACATTTCTTTTCTTAGGGACTACCACTACTATGTTTGCTAGCCATTAGGGTATTTTACTTCCACGGTGGACCCTATTTTAAGAAGCTTAGTTACCTCGTCTTTGATGAAGGCATGCTTGATATCGGACTAGGGTCTTCTTTTCTACTTCATCGGATGGAACTTCGGGTCCAAGCATAGTTTATGGGTGGTGATTTTCGGTGGTATCCCTGTCATGTCGAGATGGGACCAAGCAAAACAATCCATGTTAGCTATAAGAAATTGAATAACTTTTTTCCTGAGCTCGAGGGTTAACCTCATGCCCAGGTATACATTTTGTTCGGGCAGATGTTCGATTATTATGACTTGCTCCAATTCTTTGACCGTCGATTTGGTAGAGTCAGAGTCGTCGGGGACTATGAAGGATCGAGGACCACATAATCATTGTCTTCGTCAGTCCCTTGCTTCTCTAGTTGGTCGAGGCCGACATCTGTGATTGCTATTTAGCTTCATGTCTTCCGTTCAAACTTCACCCCTTCGTCGATGAGAGTGTCGATATTAGAATCACTTCATCAACGACAAACCTTTCCTTTGCGGCGAGTTGCTCACCGTAGATTCTTTGATTCTCTCTAGTGTCCGGAATTTTAGAACCTGGTGAAGGGTCGAGGGAACTGCCCTCATGTTGTGGATCCATGGTCTCCGGAATAGGGCGTTATACCACATATCCCCCTCTATCACATGGAACTTGTTCTCCTGGATGGTCTCGACTACGTTCACTGGCAAAGTTATTTCGCCCTTAGTAGTTTCACAAGACATGTTGAATCTGTTTAGCACTCGGGTTGCAGGCACAACTTGGTCCTGTAGGGCAAGTTGTTTTACGACCCTTGATCGAATGATGTTGGCCAAACTACATGGATTAATTAACACACGTTTAACTCGAGTCTTATTCATGAGTACAAATATTACCAGTGCATCGTTATGGGGTTGCATGATTCCTTCTGCGTCCTCGTCGTTGAAGGACAAGGTTCCTTCTGGTACGTAATCCTGAGTTCGTTTCTCCCTAGTGATCGACACCTTGGTGCGTTTTAACACTGGCTTTTGGGGAACATAGACCCCTCCGATAATCATGTGAATGACATGTTGCGGTTCTTCTTGCTCGTTTTGTTTTGGAATCTCTATTTCTGAAATAATTCTTGGCTCGATCACTTAGAAACTTTCGAAGGTGCCTGTCATTGAATAACCATACTACTTCTTCTTTCAATTGTCTACAATCTTCCGTTCTGTGGCCATGGGTTCCATGATATTTGCACATTTGGTTGGGATTTCTCTGAGCTGTATTGGTATGCAGAGGTCTAGGCCATTTAGTATCTTTGATGCGTCCGATAGACGATACGATGGCGGATGGGTCAACATTGAAGTTATATTCTAACAATTGTGGTGCTTTTTTAGGTCCGGTATGCCTATCGAATCCATTCTTGCTCATGAGCCCTCGAGAGCTCTGGCCTTGGTCATTTCTCCTTTCACTTCGTACAGGGTTTCGCCCAAATTCGTTGCTCCTACGATCTCCATTATACGATTGGTATCGATCCCTATTCGACCTCGGTTCTCGATCAATGTCCCTCTTGATTCTGTCAACAAACTTGATAGGATAAATAGACCTGGAAGGATCCCCCAACTGATCGTCTTCGACTCTAATATTCAATTGATAATGATTATGTACATCGGCCCAGGTAACAACCGGGTATTCAATCAAGTTCTTCTTCAACTGTTTTGAAGCCACTGAGCTTCGTACATTGAGTCCTGAGTGAAAGCTTGAACGGCCCAATCATCGGCGACCGGTGGTAGATCTATCTGTTCCATTTGGAACCGAGACACAAAATCTCTGAGCATCTCGTTTTCTTTTTGTCTTACCTTGAAAAGGTCCGACTTCCTAGTCTCGACCTTAATGGCTCCGGCATGTACCTTTATAAAAGAATCTGCAAGCATAGCAAAATAATCAATAGATTTAGGTGATAAATTGTGGTACCATATCATAGCTCCCTTTGACAGGGTCTCCTCGAATTTCTTTAGTAACACGGATTCGATCTCTCCATCCTCTAAATCATTCCCTTTAATTGCACATGTGTAAGAGGTGACATGCTCGTTCGGGTCGGTCATTCCATTGTACTTGTGAATCTCAGGTGATCACGCCCAACTATGCCTTATAAAAAGGACTAAGTGGTCGTTGCAAATATAATCCAGTTTATAAGTCCGGAGTCGAATCCCACAGAGAACTAAGTCTTAGCTACAGTTATTCACTATCACCAAGAATACAAGCTTGAACAATTACTAACTTATAGATATTAAGATTCTTGTGTTTAACTAACTAACTAACAAATTAAAATAGTAAATTAACACTAAAGATACTACGGGTTAGAGAAAATATTAAGGAGGTCTAGAGTTATGACTTACCCAATTATCGGAATCCTTCCCGCTACGTCTTCTATAATTTCGCATAAGTATTCTCTAACGATCATGGGAGCTCTGCGTGTTGTAATTTTTGTTGCGTTTTTATTAAGGGGTGTGAATGGGAAATGGAAGAGGTACCTCTTGGATTGCACCTCTTCATCTCACCCTTTTCATTGTCTATAAATTTAGAGGCTTGGCCTCGTTTTTAAGATATGGAAAATCTGAAATTATCTCCCCTCTTTTCTACTTTGTTGCATTATTTTCTAAATAAACATAAGTGTCAAGTGTGATTTGCTCCGTTTGTTGAGTTCGCTGAAGTTCTGTGATTTGATATGCCACTATCACAGAATAGTTATTCTGTTCTATCCTGGGAGGAATTAATCTGTATACCTTGGGCAACAGTGAGGGGATTAAATTCCTTAAGAACACACTATGAATTCAGTGGGCTCGAAATTATTTTACGATTTGTTTATTGAACTAACGTTTCCTTACTTTTCTGATTTTTCTAGTTTCGAACACAGATTACCAACAATCTTAAGGAATTTAATAATTGTTTGTGTTCATCTTTTAATAGAAGCGACTCGATTTCAAATTGACCTCTTTTTTCCTAGACGATGTGTATGTTGGCTCAGTGTGACTATTGCGAAAGGTAATTAATGTCTTTTGAAGGTAGGCGGTGAGGCAAGTGTTGTGTCACCTTGATGAAAACAAACACCACAAAACTTGTTACTACATTAAATCATGAAATTATTTGTAAAGGTTGGCCAGTTGAAAATCATTTCAAGTATTCTGGAATCCACTTACTTTGAATAATATTGTTCTCCATTAAAAGAGGGAAATGTACATTCTTTCATGAAGAGGCCACTGTAAACCCATTCTTCTTCTCTTTGAATGCCTTTCATGTTGTGGGTGCATTTATTTGAACATTTATAGACAAACAATTATGAAACATATGTGGCATGTGGTCTTACTGGTTTGATTACTTGATACAAAGTATTTATATGTCTGAATTTGAACTCAGAAATACAAAGGCAACATGTTACTGCCATTCTTATGATTAGTATAATCATGGTATGTTTTAATGATTATGTTATTGGAAAGACATAAGAAAAAGTTAAACCAAGAGGTTAAAAGTCAGACGGGGTAATGGAAAGAAAAAGAACAGTGACATCTTCCAACTGTTTGATCTTGAAGTTTGGTTTCCCTGGTTGATGTATACATTCCAGTGACTTGAAGACAAGACAAATTTGATTCAAAGTTGGTTCACAATTATTAGTGCTTCTGTAATTGTTCAACTTTTTAAGGTCATGGAGTTACGTTAAATTATAACTACGAAAATTACAAAAGCAATTACGACTTGAAGTGGAAGCACACTGACTTGTGAAAGTTTATAACTTTTACTGATTTTACGATAACCTGTATTTGCGGAATGCTGCAGAGCATATTGTGGTATGGCCAATTAATTAGTTGTTTGGACTTTGGTAGCATGCTTGAAATTATGTGGAAAATTATTTTCAAGTCTGTAAGTATGTATAGGCTTACACCAATACCTGAAAATATTCTTGAGATCATGAATGTAATATATGTAAAGATATTACATATGCTTGTTTGATAAGAAAATATATCAAACTGTTGAAATGTTAAGGGATTATAATGGTTTAGTTGGAAAGCCATTTGGAAAGAAAATCAAATACTTGTAATTTTCTGCCCATGTTTTGGAGAAAATTCTCGTGAATTTCTATTGTCGTTATGGAGAATAACTCCTGCTTCAAGATTAAAATCTGCGTGATGTTTTACTCATTCGTGGAGATTAAAGTCTTCGTGACTTTATACTCATTTGTCAGAAATTAAAGTCGAAATGACTTTATACTCGTTCTAGAGATTAAAATCTTAGTGATTTTTTACTCCAATTTATTATTCGATTTGAAGATTAAAAACTTCACCGTTTATTAAATTTGATTGTGTAACATATTACTCAGTTTGAAGATTAAAAACTTCACTGTTTATTAAATTTGATTGTGTAACATATTACTCAGTTTGAAGATTAAAAACTTCATCGTTTATTAGATCCGGTATCAGATATAACTCGGTTAGAAGATTAAAAACTTCACTGTTTATTAATTCTGATTGTGTCAGATTGGTTTGAAGATTAATAATTTCACCATTTATTCTGGCTCTGTCGTGACACAAACAACAATTCTTGTGGTTGGCAACGTAATAGGGGCGGCAAATATGAATCTACTTTTGAATAAATTTGGTTGGAATACAAAATTATTCACCAAACGACCACCCCTTAGTCACCACAATCTAATGGAATTGCGGAAAGAAAGAATAGAAAGTCAAATGAGACGATGAATGCCTAGTTGATAAGTTATGGTTTACCCAAAACTTGTGGGGGGAAGCTATGCTCACAGCTAACCGAATACTCATTCGCGTTCCCCATAACAAAACGCAATTTATTCCATATGAAAAATGGAAAGGTAGGAAACCCAACTTAAAATATTTTAAAGTGCGGGAGTGTTGGCTAAAGTGTCCTAAACCCAAAAGGGTGAAGATTGGACCGAAAAACGTTGATTGCGTTTTCATAGGATATACGACAAATAGTAAGGCATATCATTTTCTGATTCATAAATCAGAAAATCCTGACATTCATATTAATACGGTAATCGAATCAGATAATGCTGAATTCTTTGAGAATATTTATCCGTATAAAAAAAGGAATGTGAGTCTTCTAGTGAAATATCTAAGCGACCTCGGGAAAAAGCAACGGGAAGTACACCTAACGAGGTGAATCCAAGATGTAGTAATCGTCAAAAGACAACTACTTCCTTTGGAACAGATTTTCTGACATTCTTGTTAGAAAATGAGCTTCAAACTTTGGAAGTAGTTATGTCTTCCTCGGAAAGAAGCGTTCAATAGTGAGATAGAACCCATATAAGTAATCGTACTTGGGAATTGGTTGATCTTCCTCCAGGAAATAAATCTTTGGGTTCTAAGTAGATTTTCAAAAAGAAAATTAAAGTTGATGGCTCTATTAAAACATATAAGGCAAAATTGATTTTCCAAATGATTAAGACAACGAGAAGGTCTAAATTACTTTGACACATACTCACTGGTAATTAATGAGAATTACATCTATTCGGATCAATAAAGCTTAAAGCTTTTTAATGATTTGGTAAGTCTGGCAGGATATGACCAGATAGTGTGTCTATAGGATTACACGTTTAGAAATCACCTATGTGAGTGTGAAGTGTAAGCCGCTTTAAGGGAATGAAAGTAAAGGCCCATTCTCTTAGCACTCATGAAACCATGCGGTGTTCATGGATGAAACGAACACAACTGTGAGAACCAAAGACGGTTAAGGATTAATTGTGTGACTTATGGTTGTCTAGGTATACACCAAAGTTCGACGGTTCAAAGATATCCAATCTACTGATTCACCGCATATATCCAACATAAGTTCACTACGGAAAGTTCAAAGGGAAACCTACTTATTCAGATGCGATTAATACTTAATTGCGAATCACACAGTATTTTCATGCATGTTTTCCACATATGTCCATTCCCCATTCATGTGGGGGGTTGTTGTGTTTTTATTAAGGGGTGTGAATGGGAAATGGAAGAGGTACCTCTTGGATTGCACCTCTTCATCTCACCCTTGTCATTGTCTACAAATTTAGAGGTTTGGCCTCATTTTTTAGATATGGAAAATATGAAATTATCTCCACTCTTTTCTATTTTGTTGCATTATTTTCTAAATAAACATAAGTGTCAAGTGTGATTTGCTCCGTTTGTTGAGTTCGCTGAACTTCTGTGATTTGAAGTGCCGCTATCACATAATCGTTATTCCGTTCTATCCCGGGAGGAATTAATCCGTATACCTTGGGAAAAAGTGAGGGGATTAAATTCCTTAAGGACACATTGTGAATTCAGTGGGCTTGGAATTATTTTACGATTTGTTTATTGAACTAACGTTTCCTTACTTCTCTGATTTTTCTAGTTTCGAACATAGATTACCAACAATTCTCTCCCGAGTAACTACCACAATTTACTAGACATATTCTCCCGAATTACACTAGTTGGCATTAAGTACGACTCACTTAGATCGCACTCAAGGTTTCGTTATCCCTAACCCCACCTTTAAACCCTCCTTTATTGATCCCTCATATACGTCGGGAGTGATGTTGTTCAACAACTACCTAAATATGCACTCTCTCCCGAGTAATACATACTAAATAGGCATAGCTAATTGAGGTCCCTTCAATTAACCACAATATAAATGTAGTTGAATAAGTAGAGAAATCCAACGGCTCAATTATATAAAAACATAGCAAGAATTTATCCTACAAAAGGTTCCATCAAAACCCAAGATAACAAATTAGTTATTCATAATAGTATGTAAAAATACAATACTAAAAGTCATAACCAACAATGAAAAATAGGAAGAGGAAGGAAAAAACTCGCAGAAGAATTCCCCGCCTTGCTCCTCTTATGTCTCTGCCTCCTTAGGTCTAATCTGTGTCAAAAGTTGGTCTCCTCCTCAAAATACAATTTTTTTTATGTATATATACCAAGCAGGGTCGGGACCAAACAATGATACCTTCTCCTACGTGAAAAAGGACCATTTTTTGGCAGCCCGACCACGGTCGCGGTCCTGGGCGCGGTATTTTCCGAGTGCACTACCTCAGTCCGCGTCCAGGTCCGTGGTCACGGTTTCGACCCCATTTTTCACCCTGTTCCCTTTGGAATTTGGAAAAACGTAAAACAAGAAAGTTGTAGCTCTTTAAGTTATATTTCCAACCATATATTATATAGCCCAATGGAGTTCGGAGCAAAGAGTTATGTCTATTTTACTAGAAAGTGTGCAATATGCCTAGTCGAGTCTTCATTTGTTCTTAACTATCAAATTTGACCCCCGGACACGATCCTGACTTAATTCCTTCGGATTTTACTCATACTTTAAAGATCCAAATCACTTGAATTCATTTCATAACATATATATAGCTCGGAATCACTCCTACAAGGCATAAAACACATAATTAGTGCAAAATACTAGCGATTAAAGCTCAACTCAATTAAAGTGCAACAAATTGGAGTGTAATAAGCGACTAAAATACGCAATTATAGTCTATCATCAACACCCCACACTTAATCCATTACTCATCCTCGAGTAATCAAACTACACTTTATATAGACACGACCTTTTTAAACAATTCTCCTGACTCATCATACCATGAATATTTAAAATAGACTAAGCACAAGGGTATAACACCTTCACCTCAAGATTTGACTCACAAGTTCCACACATTTATTTACAACTCACCCACTTACTCTAACATAGAGGTCACTGACATTATCTTTCCTTTATGAATCAAGTGCCCTCACACAACAAAAGAGAGTAGTTCCACACAATAAAATTTATGAAAACTTAGGAACTTAAGATAGAAAGAATTCACTCACTCTCATAAATAACATTCATATGACACAAAAGATGCACCATAGGCTTGCCCGTAGTGTACTACTCTACTAATAGAGCTCACCCAGTCTAGGATCAAGTAGGACTTTATTTGGTTGTAATGTAGGCTGTGGGACGGGTATGTTATATTTAGATATAAGAGTGACTACACCTCCCTAAGAACTTAATACATATACTTTAACATTCAAAACTCATACTTATATCAAACCAAACTCCACAATTACATCAAGAGTCACCACTTGTCAGGGAATATATATTTTTTTCACAACAATACAACTATTTTTTCCTTTTTTTTTTAAATTCAAGTGACTCTTACTTTTTCAAAACAATGCACATTTCTCCTTATTTCATTAGTTCCACTCAAAATCCAAACCAACCACCTCACACTTTAACTTTTACAAAGTTCATAACAATTCAAGTGCTCATGAGAGGTTAAAAGGTTCAAATAGATAGTTAATTCAAACAAATGGATAAGGCTTGTAATGTGGTTTCCAAAGAAACAGGATTACAGACTCAAAGGGATTAACTACGATACATAACAATTAGGCGGGTAAAATTTACATAGTTGGCTCAACAAAGAAACGCTTATATCACTTCAATGGACTGAACAAAACTACTATTTCTCTTTGTAAACACACATGGCAAGTTCTAGACATCAAATGCAATGCACAGAATAACACACAAACCTCACACACACATGGAACTTAACTCACTCAGGATTGGATTCATCAAGACACTCTAGTCAAAGAAGTTAAGCCAAGTTAAAATCATACAATTTAAGGTACTTATACAAGTGTAAAAAATTGAGCCTAAACGCCACAACCAAAGTACTCACTATTCTCAAGGCATAACAAAGTCAAGAGATATTGCTTCAATTCAAAACACAACACAATGAATCCTATTCCTAAAAAAAATTAACTACACCCGGTTCAAACAAAACCCTTGGAAAAGAACCGCGGCACAAAGAAAAATCAAGGGGGAATTGCTACACTACCTAACAAAAGAATTTTTTTTTTCTTTATACTTAAATCCCTCAAGAAAATTTTCTAGATCCATCGTCGGGAAAAGTCCAATATTTTCTATTTTTGTAAAAAAAAATTATTCAATTAAACTAACACAACGAAATTAGCATGGAAAGTCACTCATACAATCTCCTCACCCCACACTTAAAATTGTGCATTGTCCCTAGTGCATACCATAACTAATAAGAGGGTAAAAGAAACTCCCTGGTAGGCCAAAGGCCGAAGTACTAGCAACTCTGGGGTACTCAGACTTCTCCCAGGCCTGGTCCTTCGTGTGGGTACCTCACACTTAGTTCCAACCATCTGGTTTGTTGTTGCATCCTTCCAATGGCTTTGCGTTCCATGCTCCTAAAAAATCAAAAATCGACACTACAAGAATAATACAATAATAATAAATAAATAAATAAGTAAAGTTGGGTTGCCTCCCAACAAGCACTTGATTTAACATCGCGGCACGTCGCGAATCTCCTTCTGCCTCCACTTTGAACTTATGAATTGGACCCCAAGTTTTGATTTTGCTCTGTGATCATGCTCCTGGGGTGGTAGAACGAATCTGATAGGCCCAATAAAACAATGTAGTATTCTGCACTTCTTGGCCTTTGGATGAGATGTGTATTTCCGACTTTCTGGCACGAAGAATTCCAGAATGTAGGCATCTTTTTCCTTACTCCTTGACTTCTCAAGTGGCTCAGACGACTCTATTTCCATATCATCATCCAAACACAATGTGGAAAAATGCTTGGAGTGTGGACCAATACACTCAACTACATAAACATTGGGATTGACAACATCCTCAACACTAATAATACTAGAGTCAACTAAATATGTATCCTCAATATCCTTGGTTGACTCTAGTATATCTTCTACGACATCGGCATCCTCAAAATCTAGTTCGATTGATTGTTGGTGTTCTACTCTGGCCTTCTCCTCTAGCTCATCCCCGTATTTTTTTAAATCCTCCAGTATAATGGCGATTTTTGCAGCCAATTCATACTCATATTGGCTACTATCCACAATGTCAACTTGTTGCGCTTTACAAGGTTCAATTAATTTATTCGCTTGAGCCTCCAAGTTGTGAATAGTTTTCTCTTGCCTTTGTACCCACAGTTGTATCTCATCATATTGTTCCACAAGACACTTTAGCATTCCTCGATCTTTTTCAGGTCATCATCCCTGGATTCTTTGTTCCTATTAACTTCACAAGAAAAAGAAGAACCATCAAAATAATGGGTTGAGGGAATATAAGAAATATAAGCACAACCATGAAAGTGACCATCTTGACCGCCATACATATCACACACATTCCAAACATAAGATTGAGTTAGTGCACATAACTCTCTCTCCGGAATATTTTGAAAATTTTGTCCTGGGTGGTTTCCTCCACAATATGCATAACGAGGATCAAAAGTAGAATTACCAACATCAAAACTCTCGTAACTCCAAGATGCCATGTCTCTCATGTCAAAAATAAAAATTAGAAAATAAATAAAATAATCAAATACAAGAAAACAAAAATAAAAGTTCAAATTTGCAACCTAGAAATATGTACACCTACAGCTACACCGTTAGTTCCCCGGCAACGACGCCAAAATTTGATCACGCCAAACTATGACTTATAAAAAGGACTAAGCGGTCGTTGCAAATATAATCTGGTTTACAAGTCCGGAGTCGAATCCCACAGAGAACTAAGGCTTAGCTACAATTTTTCACTATCACCAAGAATACAAGCTTGAACAATTCCTAACTTATAGATATTAACATTCTTATGTTTAACTAACTAACAAACAAATTAAAATAGTAAATTAACACTAAAGATACTACGAGTTAGAGAAAAGATTAATGAGGTCTAGAGTTATGATTTCTCCAATTGTCGAAATCCTTCCCGCTACGTCTTTTATAATTATGCCTAAGTATTCTCTAGCGATCATGAGCGCTTTGCGTGTTGTAATTCTCTCCCGAGTGTCACACCTCCTTTTTCCACTACCCTGGTAAGAGTAATAAGGGAGTTTTTTCAATTAAAGTG